>JAPDSC010003507.1:19932-38262 GCA_026290005.1 Latrodectus geometricus
TTCATGATAATAAATTATATCACTAAGAGAGATCACAATATATCAATAGAAATATTAGACATACCACATATCTAAACACAGATTAAATAATAATTTCTAGCTAAACATATTAAAGAGAAACTATTCAAAAAGTATTTTCACATGAAAAAACAACGTTGTTCTATATTGAATAAATTTGAAACTGAATTCTAATGAAAAGGGAGATTAGTCTGCCAAAATTGTTGATAAATTAATAATTTATTATTATGTTATCATAGCCTTTTGAAAAACTCTCAAATGGTTTCTTTACATTTGTAAGGAGTTTTTTTTTTATTTAATAGTGCAGTGATGTGATTACAAATATGTGATTATAAATGAATGTGAGTACAAGCTTGGTATCCTAACAGATTCATCAATTATTCAAATTTTGAATGAACAAACTACAGTATTTACAATTATATCTTTTTTTTCTTTCTTTTTTACTGTCTATTAAATCCTTTCTTCATATTAATGTAAGCAAGTAAAATCATATTGAATACATGTGAACTCAACTGTATAAATTAATTTTTACCACATGAAAAGAAATTATTATAAGCACTTTGATATAATTAAAATATTTCATATTGAGTAAATGTAAATATAAATTTATCAAAAAAAGCTTTATATTTTAAATCAAAGAGATTTAATTTAAATTTTAAATAAAGGATGAAAGAACATATAGAAACAAAACATAATAATGATATGAAAAGAAAAGGAGGAAAATAATAGCATAATACATTTAATGAAATGAAATGATAAATATTTTCATTATAAAGCAAATAATATATGCTTGATGAATTAAATATATTTATATTAATGTTTGTTATTATTATTTATTTGTTTTGTTTATTATTCTTCTTAAAATTATTTAATACATTCATAATATATCATTTCTGGGATATCTCTTTTACTATATAAATATATATATTAATCTATTTTGCTCTTGCAATTATGACAAAAATTCTTATGAAATAATGCTTATTTTTATTTCTATTTTATTTCTGCGCATAAATTTATTTAAATTTGCCGTTAATAAAACAGAAAACACTGAAGATTTATTTTAAAATCAGGCTGATTCATTAAACATTAAATAATTGCTAGAAAGGTAATTTTTCGTACATCAATTTATCACTTATCGACGCAAATAAGTGTTCATATAAACTGTAAAGTCTTGCCATTTTATGGAGGAAAGTCTTTTTAATATATGTGTATAAATAGATTTTATCGGAAAACTCTCATAGTCGTGATATCAAAATGGTACTTCTCTACAGAGACCGATTTAAATTTCCGTCCATGATAAAGACATTTAATAGTAAAAAAGGATTCTGTACTGTACCATTTGTTTATCATGTTGGCATCTAGGAAGAGCGATTGTGAACTTTTCTATGAGAATGAGGTAAAGTATTTTGGGATTTAAATTTGAAACCTATATTTTTATCTAGCATTGTTATGACTCTTTAATCTGTGAAGAAATTTTTTATGGCGTAAGCGACAGAAATGGTAATTTATTGTCTATTTGAATATCTAGATATGTCAAAAATATCGTATGCTTATTTCAATTTAATGTTGTCTTTATATTGTTTTTTACTGTCTTCCCAAATTTGTCAAGAATTATAGATTAACATTTTAGTGAAGACAAGAATGCTAAGCTTTAGAATGCCTAACTCCGATTTTTTACAAAATACAGAGAAAATATAGTTATCGATTTTTTAAATTGTTTTTTGCTATGAGACTTTCAACTGTGAAAAGCGCGTCTTTGGAAAATGAAACAAAATCTATGTGATGGCTAGTTATGTGATGCCATCTTATTTAAAGATTCGTTCCAGAGAATTGAGCTTCCTACAGAGCTTGTGAGATAGCTTCTACATTACTTAGTCAAATAGTTACTTTACTTCCATGTAAAATAATTTTCAATTTTCGGTATTACAGAAATATGTTGAGTTTGGAGATATTCAATGGATATTTTGAGTATGAAGTGCTGCTTCAGACCAGGCCACCAAAGAGAATTGAATGCTTGAATATCTTAGTTAAGGACTGTGCAATGCTTTCTGTTACAGTTTATAATCTTAATTTTATTCATTGAACGATTTATAGACATATTGAAGCAATGATCAAACTAAATATTCTTAAGAAAGTTCGTTTAACGTAGATAATATGTAAGGATTCAGTTATTTACGTTATTTATGTACTTAAATTGTGTTAGAGCTAAATATGGAATCGAGATCGTTAGTGGAATTTGATCAAATAGTTCTGTGGAAGATGTGAAAAAGTACATGATCTAGGGTTGTATCTGGCGGAAAAGTGTGAATAAGAAATTCCTGAGAAACTCCACTTGTTGATTAGTCATTATTTGGAGTATTGTAGTGATGCCAATATTGGCTTAGCTTGAAGGCTTTGTTACCTAAAATTTTTTACAATATACTAAAATTGAAGTTATTAGTACAAAATTTCATCCAAGTGAATAATTTTTCCATTAGATTTGCTTACCTTCAATAGGTTAATTTTTTTTTATTTTATATGTTGTGAGTTATGTGTTTTCTTTGAGAACTTTCCTTTTTTTTAATCACACTGGTTTTCTATTTTATTGTTCGTAATGATGCTTTCAACCAATTGATTTTATTTGATTTTGTTAATTTCGTATTTTGAAGAAATATATAGATATATGAAAAAATGAAACCAGCTGTTAAGAAATTTTTGTCATGGACATCTATGTTCGTTTAATTTCTGAGTTTATATTTTATTAAATTATAAATTTATTTAATAATGTTTGTAGTTGCTAAACATGCTGAATCATCTATTGAATGATATGTTAATATTTTGCAAAAGGTGAATAAAAACAAAGGAAAAGGCTAAAACAGTTTGAAATCATTTTCACTGTCAGTGTTTGTAAATCTATAGATTGTGTTTCATCGATAGAGTATTCTGATGCCAGAAAAATTTTCTATGCATCTCTTCCCGATAGGAGTATCTGATGAAGAAGAGATGAATAGAAAAACATACTCTTCCTAAATAAGTCCGGCTTAGATATACAATCTAACAATAAAATATTTTCATCTGGTGAGAGTACAGTATTCAGAAATACCTTGATATTATGGACAAAAAATGTCCGACTTGGAAGCGATAGAATAACGGATTAGTTCAATATTTTATCAAAAATAGTTTTAACACTAGTACAATGTTTGTCATAGAACATTATTGCTTCAGCAATATAGGTCTGAAATTTCCAGAATTCCCAGACTTATTTGAACCCTTATGCTGTGGCAATCAAAAATGATTTGATTCTGATCAATGATAACTTCCTTTCACGTCTTACCAGAAGATAGAATCTTCAAATAAGGGATGATTCAAATGATTGGAAAATATGTATCTTAGACACTAATCCTATGGAACATATTTCAGAAATTCTAAAAGGAAAACTTGTAATCATTCTCAAAAACGAATTCAGCAATTAGAAAGTGATATTTTATTGGAATAGTAGAGAATATCACAGTTTTTTATAGATAATTTTATCAATTCAACGCCTTGAGGATGGGTTCTTATACTGTTGCTTTAGGAAAAATCATACCTTTATAAACACTGATTTATATCAAAGAAAAAGCATTTTTTGTAATATTCACAAATATGTATTTTTTATTGTTAAATACTCTCACACAAAATGTAATTATGTCTTGTCCTTTTTTATATCGTACAACATTTATACATCAAATACACTAATCATTTCTTCACCAAATGTTTAACCCCGCTCAACATGCGCCATCAACATGATCATCATCATGAAAGAGTTTTATTTCAATTAATATTGGTTAATTATTAGTATTGATTAATTTTATTAATATTGATTTAAAAATAATCCCAATTTAAAAGTATTTTAATAAAAAATTTCAAAATTTCAGAAATGAAAAAATCAACTAGATTTTGAAATATTTATGAATGGAGATTTTTCCTGAGAAAGCAGATTAATAATATACAAGAGAATTTTTTTTCGTTTTTCTTGCCAAATTCTCTTTTCAACAATCAGGTTGTAATTGAACTCTTCTAACGTTACAGATTTTCTATCATTTCTTCCGAGTATTTTTCTCAAAGAGAGAAATACTTCGCCCAGAAAACAAATAGAACTAGTGGAAACAAATAGGAAACAAAAAAGAACTAGAGTTGGCTCTGAAAATAAATTTCAAAACAATTGTAGTTTCAATTAAATGTTTTCTGTTATTATTAAACAATGGATTGTTTGTGGTTAAGCATTATCTTTTGTTGAAAATTAATTCCTAGTTGTCAGAAAAAAAATGAGTACATAACCATTTTAAAACATTGTCTAAATATACGCAATATGCCAGTAATGATATCACAGATATTCAGATCTCAAAGAAGGTCTTTGTAACATATGTCATGTGTTTATGTGAATTTAATGTAAGAATAAAGACTTGTAATAAAAGACAGAGGAAACATGATTATTTAACTATGATTGAATCCTTAAAGTATATATTGGTAAAAACTATATAAAGTAACATCAGTAGTAATATAGAGGAAGCAAATGAAGATAAATGAGCATTTTTAAGAGTAGTATCTGCAAATGACATAGAAAAGAGAAATATAGAATTTTATCTCGCATCTGGACACAACTGAAATAATTCATATTTTTGCTCTTTTTTACTCATAAACAATATATCTGTCATCTGCAAGTGACCTTTTATTTTTCAAAAAGTGAGATAGCTGGATTCTGTAAAATACTCGAATACTCGAATGCATCATGTTAGTCTGGAATGTAGTGCAAAAAGAGTGCAGAGAAAAAGTGAGTTAAAGAAAAAAGTAGAACAAATGAATAAAGAGCTTAAAACTTAAGTTCTATGTCTTTCTTTTGTATACTCTTCAACAAAGAGCTAATTGTCTAGAAAAAGAGAGAACAACAAATGCAGTTTATGAATTGACTAACAATCACCATCTTCATTTGCATAGCAATTGATGAAGTGCATTAAAGTAATCACATATTGAAGAGTAAGTTATTCTTTGAAGAATATGAAAAGTTAATACTTACAAAATATCAAAGAAGGAAAACTAGATTATTTCGTTTCTTTAAAATAAAATAAAAATTTCTTATTAAAATGAATAATTATTTTTAAATAAATTTTCTCTTAAATAGAGGCATTATTTAAAACCAAAAAATTATTATTAGCCTCTAAAGAAACCTTTTATTTTACTAACCTATTATTACTATAGAAATTTCAGCTATAAAAAATATATACTATAAAGAACATTTTCTTAAATTAATGAAAATTTATTAAATTATTAGTACATTAGTATTTTCTAACAAAAATTGTGTTGATTACGCTTACCAACAATACTGTAGCAAAGTCATGTAAAATAGTTTTCAAAGTATGAATTTATGTATTCCTTTTAGAGAAACCATTTCTCTTTGACCGATCTCTTATTAATAATAAATTTTCGCGATGGTGTAGTGGTAGTGTCTCGCGCTCCAATTTGACCAATCCTAGGTTCTATTTTAGGGCTCAGCAAGATTGATTCAGCGTTTCATCCCTTCAGTGTGTTGATAAAAAGTCCCAAGCATGCTTGGGAACTAAACACTGGAAGTTTCCCTTATGGTTGACCACTTAATCGGGATATATGCTTCGCACCACAGAGCATTCAATCAAAAAAAAAAAAAAAAAAAAAAAAAAAAAAAGAGTTGGTGCTGTAGGCTTTAGCTCCACGATGAACTATAGCGCTACAGAGTTTCATGATAATGTTCTGATGATTTTATGATGTTCATGAATTAAGGATATACTAGAGCACTCGGAAATCGAACCCAAAAGGAAAAGTACCACCTGTAGAAACTTCACACACGTGGTCAGACATTATATACAAGTCACAGTTAGGCACCTGATGATACTGAGTGTACGTTGCAATGACAAGAGCTCAAGAGAAGGATATATAAAGACCCGTGGTCAAGAAGAAACTGTTCACAACCGATAGCCGTTTGTACCTGCGCTTAATGCCAAGACTGCATAAGTATAACACAAAGGGCGTATATGGATGACATTTTACCTGGTAGAATTATCGGCCGTATGGAGCGTGAGTATGAAGGTGGCAATTGCCGGTGGACTATGAATGGCTCAAAGTGTAATCTCTAAGCAGTAGGAACGATTCCAAGATGGTAGAAATGTCAGTATATGGTACGTTACAGTGCAAGTCACACCGAGTGACAACGCCGAAGGTGATCTGCATTTTGCAATAACAACTGAAAGAAACAGATGAAATGCAGTTGAGGACCTATCGCGTCAGCTATCGTCATCCACGTGTTTTACTATTTCAAGGCAAACAGTGTACAGATGTTTGGGACAGTATAGTCCCACTATTCTCGCAATCTCGTTAAATTTGTTCCGCTCATGGCAATTCACTGTTGCCAGTGGTTTGTTTGGAGTAGAGGACAGGTAATACGGACACAGTTACTGTGAACTTGTATTATGCTTTCCTGAGAACGATTAAAGTAAAAATCACCTAAAATAGTTTATGTAACTTTTGTGATCAGTTCATTTGTAGCATATCTTTTATTAAATATGACTCAAACATAGTTTGAACCTCAACTTATTCTTATGCAAATAATAACCTTTAAATATAGCAGACGCAAAACACTGTAATAAAACCATTTCTTATAGAAACAATAGATCGAATTATTATCTATTTATAAACTAAATTTTGCTCTTATAATTGAAATAATCTAAAACAGAGAAATATAACAAAGGGATCAATGTTTAATACTAATTACCTTAACTTCAACTATTAAAAAAAGTAATTTTTTTGTTAAGATTTTTAAATTCAAGTCACACACACACACAAATCATAATCTAGAAAGAAAGACAGCAGGAAATTTTTACATTTCAAACTTTACCAATATTTACATTTTTCTGCAAAAAATTTGTAAATTAATAAAAAAAAATAAGAGCGCAGCATTCGTATATTTGTTTTGGTTTTTCGCTTTGTAGTCAAATTTGGTTGATTTCAATTGGGATTGAAGGACAGATGAATCATTGTAAATATCCTTGCAAAACTTATAGTTAAATTTTTGTTTTTAGATTAATATGAGAGCACTGATTACTTACTTACCAGCTCGTTAGTAATAATCACAATAATTCTGAAGATTTGAATTATTAATGGAATATCATTTGTATTCTAATAAAAAGATATCATGATTTCATATTAATTTGTGAAAAATTCTTATTCGTAAAAGCGATTTGTTGGGTAAATATTAACTGCCAATTTGTAAATTTTCCCGTGATTGGTGAATATTGATTCCTAAATTGACAGCTTCACCCGCTTTTTAATATTTTATACTTTGTACTTCGATGCGATATTAAATTCTATTAATTAGAATTCAAGACTTAAGGACCAAATCATATTTAGTTATTTTAAGACATTTCCTATTGGTTTCAGCTAATAAGCTTAGTTTCATAGCTGAATTTTAATTTAACTGTTTTACGTATGTCTTATTCAGTCTTATTTAACTATTTTAAGTGTGTAAAATAGTAATTTCTAGAAATTAAAAAAAAAGAATTAGAATTTTATAGTTATACCATAAAATTCTAATTTTATTATTATACTAAGTTACCTTCTAAAAATTATCAGCTGTATACTTTAGATTAAATTTGTGGCAATAGTTCATGTTCATGTTTTAAATAACAGATTATTTGATTTGTGATTTCATTAGTTGTACTGTAGGTTTGTAAGTATTTACGACGTTCTTAGCTAACTGGTGATCCTTGCAGTGCAAAGTGATTAGTTGCAGAGCAAAATGCAGTGTGCTGCTATTTCCCATAACAACCGAAATGTAGAATAATTCATGTTTACGTTCTAAAATTTTTACAGTCTTCTTAAAACTCATTTATTTCGTTTCATATTTAGTATTTTAAATGTAACGTATTTTACATCTATTGCATACGTAAATAAATTGTTCTTTTATAAAGGAATGTTACCTAAGTTCAATACGCTCAGTGCCAAAACATTTTTGATCATTTAATGTATTTTTATGCACATATTATGTGTATTTTTTTAATGTATATATTAAAAATATAATTTTAAATAACTAACAATCTTCAAAAGTAGACAATAGTTCATTTCAGAAACAACAAATATTTAAATTGTTCTTTTAGATATTTGACAGTAATTATGTGTTTAAGCAAACATCTTTTGAATAGATTATATACCTACACTTAAATATCCTCCTTTATTAAGATCATTTTCAGCTTTATTTTTTAAATGTTTTTATTTAGTCATAGTTAAATCATATAATATACTTGAAGTAAAAAATATTATTGATTAATAATGATAAGATATTTATTTAGGTTTTTAGGTTTATTTTATTTTTAGGTTATTTAGGTTTGAAAACATTAACTGTGCACAGTATATAAGTGATAAATAATAAAATAACTATCGTATCACATAGTGTTAGTAGATATCCATCTGATTAACTCTCTATGTATTTAATTTGTAAGTTAATTAGATATCTGAAGTCTACTAGATAATATGATATTCTTTAAGACTGATTTTTGAAGTAATTAGAAATAAAATTATGACACATTTCAGCTATTGTGCTTAAATACTATCCGTATACAATATTGTTTATTGTGAAATTTTTGCATATTATGCATTTTATTAAGATAAAATAATGAAACTCGGAAATTATAAGCTTGATTAAAATTTCTTCGAAAACTTGTCATTTTTCCTTGGAACTTCCAAATTTGTAATTTGATATTTGATTTTAAACTTGTTTATTTTGATGAAAGTATTTCTCACTCTATCACAAAGATAAAAACTGCTCAGATTTTTCTGGAATTCTTGAAAGAAATACTTTCAAGAATTCCAGAAAAATCTGAAAGAAATACTTTCAAATTTCAAAGTATTTCTTAGAAGTTTTAACAAAAGGCACAAAAGCGCTTTCAAGTTGACTCAAAGAGAAATGTAGGGTGTACTTTGGTGTCGCAGACAGCACCCCTATACATTTGAATTTGTTTACTTCTTCTGCTTTTCCTTAAAACTTCTTTAACTCTTTTATCTTTCTTAAAGATCAGCTTCCTTATCTCCCAATGGGAAGGTGAGGGGTCCCCCAATGTTCTCCGATCCACATATTTTTCGACTCGACAGCCGATGAGACAGAGTTTGCACGATGCTAACTTCCTGTGTATCTTCTTTTATCTTCAAGTATATCCGGTTACTAAGGCTTCTGTGTTCCTTTTCTGGCGGTTTATGTGAGAATGGAAGCTGGCGAACATCAATGGAATTTGTGGCTGGTAAGGAATGGGACATTGCAGAAATGTCCATTCATTCTAGATAAATTCTTGTCACTTTAAAAATGATTCAATGCTGCTAAAGTTTGCTTAGAGATACGGCTGGAAGTTTACATTGAGATTTCACACGAATTCTATGATGATAATAATATAATCTATTATTTGTAAAATAAGTCAATTTAGGTGCGGGGTTATTCATATTGGTTTAAAATTAGGCATATATATAAAATAAATGAAAATAAGTACGACACAAATATAAAATAAATAAAAATAAATTTTTTAAAATTTTAAGAGATATATTTCTAGATTCAAGGAATTCCATAAAATTGACTATAAAAACAATTGTATGGATTACCATAAAAATGACAGTTATTCCTTGAATTCAAGCTGTAATTTAAATAAAAGATTACATATATTGCTTAGATATTGCACAATATTAATAATAGTCAAAAGCTTTCAATGCAATACGTGAATCTTGCTTTCAAAGAAAAAATTTGAGTCATAAAAATAATGAGCAATCTTAAAAAATATCTTGCGAGTTGAATTCCAGTCAAAAATTTCAATTCTTTTGCTACCTAAAATTCAAACAATCTTAAAAATTGATATATCCTATAAAAATGCAATTCAATCCTAAAAAATGATGACGAGAAAGATTCTTTAAGACCACAATGAGTCAAACAAATCTGACATTCATAGAGTATTTATTTGGAACTCGGATTTTTTGAGAGAGAACCTATTATTTTTTAATGACATCTGTTATTTATTTAATTTTGCACAAAATATTGTTCCTTTAATGATGAAATTATTAAACATGAAATTAAATTCTCCTTTTATGTCAACTTTCCAATAAAATCAGCTATTTTGGCAAAACTAAAAAAATGCTAGTAACTCTGCAAAAATTATACTTTTAGAAAAGTCAATAAAAATTGTAAATATTTTTATTTGTTAAACAAATAAAAATATTTGAATGTTATATATGAATGCTAAAAAAAGAAGAGTTTCTATACCACTTATTTTTTCTTTGCCTATGGGGAATTTACATAAAAGATGCTTTTAAAGAGAGTATGAAACACACAAATATTCCTGAATTGAGTACGGTTCCGGAATGGTATACATTACGGTATAAGCAATTAAATGTGCATTCAAACAAGCATTAATCTTGGTTTAATTTACTTACAAACATATAATCAAAATTTTCATTATTTATTCTTAAGTATTTAAATTATGTTCACTTATTTTTAAGGAAAATACATCGCCATAATTTGTACATTCAAAAATAAATGATCATATTGAAAAGAATCAACTAGATCATTTAATTCTGTTGAATATGTTCAAATGGGTTCGAATAACAGTTTGAGTTTATTTACATACATATTTATAATGCAGATATGAAATAGGAGGCATGGATTATAATAAATTTTTATCTCATATTTATAACTACCATTGCTTATTTTTTCTTTTTTACTAACCTCAATCTTTGATTATTACAACGCAATTAAATTAAATAACAGCAACTTTAATTACTAATTTCTCTAAGATAGAATATTGAATATAAACAATGATTTTGATAAAATAGTATACAGTTTATTAATGTTAAATTAATATTCATGTATAAACTAAGATTTAATTACGTAATAAATTTTAAACACAGTTTAATGAGATTGTTTAATGATATATATATTTATAAATTTTTATCTATTTTGAAATCAACTTCAACATTTTTACAGTGAGAAAAAAATTTAAAATTATTCTGAGTAAAATAATTACTAGCACCAAATAAGAGATTATTTATTTTTCATCATATTAACATATTATACTTAAAATTATTTTTTTAATATGTATCTTTTTTAAAATTTGCTTAAAACTGAAATTGCCATTTTTTAATAATATTCAGGTAAGTAACATGGGACTTCTAAGTATATATTTATGCAATTACTAATGTCCCTCGCGTATAATATAACTAATCTTAATTATTTAACTTCTAAAAATTTTGATAAGCTTATTTAAGAATCTAGGCATTAAAAATCTAACTGTTTTCAGTTGTTAATTTAATTTTTACATTTACTTGTAAATGTAAGAAAATAATTTAGGAAAATTATAAAATAATCTTACAAAAATGACTATAAATTTTCCAATTTAAAATCATAATATAAAATTATTTGAAAAAATATGAAGAATCGTCATATGATAATGGTTATTTTAGCATAAAATTTTGAATTAATGTTGACATAAAACTGTTCATGGAAAGTAATTAATTTTAATTCCTCTTTTAGCTTGCATTTATGGATTTGATACAATTTTTTCTATAATTCTTTCTGAATTTGTGTTTAGTATTCTTAATCAAAGTAGAGTAAAAAATTTATATTTTTTAACGATTTATTTTTTACTGTATGATTATCATTCAACCAGTCATTTATTGAGCCCTATTATAATAAAGAATGCATAATAACTTTTATATTCTAAGAAATTTCCTTTTTATATGCATACACAATTTCGTATACGGGAATTAGATAAAAAACAAATAAATTAAGTACGTAAGATGAGCTTATTGCTAATAAATTTGCTAAAACTCGTAGGTATTTTTCTATATAAAATATATAACAAAGAATTATCACTGCAGTTCAATAATTAAAAGAGAAAATTTAATAAAACTTATTAAGCTTTAGTTTTAAATTAAAACTTCTTGTTCTTTTGAAATAAAAAAAGGAATGATAATGTGCAAAATTCTTATTTAATATTTTCATTGACGGTGTTATATTGGAATGCTTTACTTTTCTTACTAAAATAACAGTAAACAATTAGAAAATATTCAAATAATTTGGCTAGTTTACCACGCAATGTGTGCAATTAACAAGTAATTCATGAATAAACCCAGGCTAGGATCTATTTATTTTTTTTATGTTTATTGTTATTTCTTGATTTTACACATATTAGTGTATCAATGTATCTTAAAGTAATTATTCAATTATTCAGTTTATTGTTATTTCTTGATTTTACACATATTAGTGTGTCAATCTATCTTAAAGTAATTATTCTTAAAGTAATTATCTTAAAGTAATTATTCAATAATATAAGCTTTGTATATAATTGAGTTTTTCATATTACAATATCTGTGTATTACCACTTATTGCAAAGTTTATATTAAAATATTAAATAATATAATTTTTTTTAAAATACTTTTATTAATCTATTTATTTATTCTCATTGGATATATTTTTCAAATTATCTAAATAAAATTTACTAAATTTTCATATAACTAAACACATGATAATATTTAGCTAAATTTATTTGCAAATTAAAACGCAAATCTACTTGCATTAATTTTATGCTATATATTAAAGATAAGAATGCAAAAAACGACTAAACGAATAAATCATACATAAACGAACAAAAATTAAGAGCAATTAAAAAATGAACGTTCTTAATAAACTAAATTCTTAATATGGAAGTTCTTAATAAATTTTATTTATTTTACAAATGAAAACTTTTTGAATGATGTAAATTTTTGATTTGATGAGAAATATATAATATCAACTATATCTTCTAAAATTAATAACTAGAAACTAAACTTTCCCTCTCATTATTTTGTAACTGATATATTTATTTAAGCTTGCATTTCTCTTCGATTGTAATCATTTCATAAAGCATCAAAAATAATGCTGAAGATGTTCGAACAGAATATTATCATTAGGTGGCCAACTGAGTAGGGAGGAAGTTTGATCCTTAATTGTATGAGCTGGTGACAGGCGTAGCACGTATCTTAAGAAATATGCGCATATTTCCCTTTAATAAATACACACACGATGGGATCCTTCATCCCACCATCTGAGCTCGCTTCACCAGATTGCAATCAGAGATATGAAAAAGAGGCAACAAGCAGTCTGAAGAGGAAATCATAAATAAATAGAAATCCACTATGTATACGCTTTGAGAAAAACCTCGATGTCTTTTCTCACCAGACTGCTTGACGCCAAGAAAATAAGTTCAGACACAATGGCGCAATGTGTTTTTTTTTTTTTTTTTTTTACTTCTCTCATTCATTCTTCTTTATTTCATTATCTTCAAACATCAGTTTTAAAAGAAAAAAGAAAAGAGAGGCTCGTTTTCCATCCAAGTTGCGGGAGAGGCGGTCTAGCCTTGACATTCCTATGTATATTTATGCTGTTGGAGTGTATGTGGTAAGAAGACCGGAATGGTATGGCACGCTGCGTGAAGCCTCGTCTTTAATTGCGAAGTGCTCTAACAGTTTCGCAGAGATTTTGAGGGAAGGCCTCACTTTACTTTTTTTCTTTTTATCTTACTATCTGATGAATAGTCTCTCATTTTTATTTATTTATTTATTTTTTTTACCTTCGTGCCCCTCACAGGTGTTTTCTGAGAAACAGACTGCGTGTCTTCAGGAAGATGTTTGTGTCTACGACGCACATTTTCCCAAGTGTGTTTTGGATTTTATTTTGTATTTATATATTATTAGCTTGGAATGTTTTCAGTTCGTCTTATTTTTTACTATTAATACCCTAGTTTTGAGTGTTTTGTTGTTGAAGGAATTTTGAAGCTTTATCTGTCTTTAGTTGAAGTCATTTTTTATTGAAAGACAAGAGATTTCGTAAGGCGCCTTAAATAAAGCCTCGAAAGGCGAAAGGGAAAATGTGAATTGCTGACGGAAACATTTTAAAGAATTTATTATTAGATGGTTATTCGCTAGATACACTTAGAAATCCAGAAACGAGGAATATGCTATGATAATTTTAATATGTTCGTCATCAAAAATTATATCAAGCGGATTTTTAGTGACTTGATTATTTCTGATTCAAATAGATAAAAGTAATATATAATTTAGTAAAATTTATAAATTAATGAGCACGTTTTAAATTTCGAAACAAGCATGAGTTATTTTTAGTTTCTTCTCATTCAAATTTCACATTCATTTCGTGTGTGTATTGTTAAAAAGCATGTCCAATTCAAGTGTTTCATTAAGTGTCCACCAATTAAGTGTTTCACCACTAGCATTTTTAAATGTTAGGGATTTATGTAATTTAATAGGAAATTTGAAAGACATCTCTTTCGTACCTAGAAAGTGTCAAATTTAATACTTGATCCTTCGCTGGTGTAGCCTTCATTAGTTGGTTTATTTGTCACTCTGTGATCATTTTCTAACATGGTTTCTAACAGTCCTAGAATTTTAGTGGTTTAAACCTAGTAGTGTAAAGTGTCTTCCAAGCTATTACCAACATTCATACAAAAAGAAGGAATTCATGAAATGTTGAACAGAAGACTAGAGCTGAAGTCATGTGACTTGTTATAGAGAAGAAGGGATAACATAAGAGTCGACCTGGTTACATGAAGGAGGTTCACAATTACCATATATTTTGCAATATTGAGTAACTTAGGAAGTCATAATTTTAAATTGCATTTAGAATTTTGAGTTCAGGCACGACTTCACGGAAAACATAGAATATAATGTATGAACCTATCAGTAAAAAAGAAACGTATTTCTGGTAATTCATGAAAGTAATGAGAAAAAGTCAATTTTTTATGCTTAATCCCTATAAATTAATAATCTTAAATTACACTTAATTAAGCCAAATATTGTTTAAAAATTTTTATCTTTTGATATTTCTTTAATGTATTTAAAAGTTTGACTCTTATTTGAAAAATGGAGCAAAAATTTAAATTATTATTTTATGAATTAAATCTTTCAATTTTTTAGATTATTTTCTCTCAAATTAAATTTGAAGTATATGCTCTTATAATTTCAAAGATTGTTATATTTTGCTTATATTTGAGATGTTAAATCTAGAACATTAAATGTATAATGGATAAATCTTCAATTTTTGTGTCTGAAAATTTATTTGAAATTTAAATTTTTTGTTGATTTAAAAATTTAAATTAAATTTGAACTATTTTTTTCGTTTTATAAACTAAATTACCTAATTTATTGGCAAATTTAGTTATTTTGAAATTTAATCTTTCCTAACTACGCTTTCGTATTTTCTAAAGACATTAGAAAAGCAAAATTATTTTTTGGGATGACAACTATAAAATAATTTTAATATTCTTGTTATTTTATTTTGAATAAAATTAAGAATACGATTTATCAGCTTTGTAAATTTAGGACTTTTGAATTCAGTGAAATGTACAGAAATGTCTTAAATATGAATATAACTCTGAAAGAACTTAGCTGAGTTATTTTAAAAGATTTTTTTTAAGTTATTTTTCTAAGCATTTATAATCAGCAAAAAAAAATTCTTTGATTTTTAATTTGAAATTGATATATATATATATACAATTAATGTATGGATATAAAAGCCCTGAATTTGAAAGAATTAAGAACATTGAAAATTATAACAGAATATGATGAAATGCGTTAGTGCTGCCATCTTTTGACCACTTGAAGATATATTTAAATTTTTTAAATTTTGAATAACGAGAAAAATTTAAAAATGCTGTAAATGTTAAAAAAAATCTCTATAATATATTTTAAATTTCTTCACTAATATATGAATTATTTGCTTATCATAGATGATATATCTACAACAGCATTGTTTTAAGCAAATTGAAAGATATATCCATTTTTAAAGAAAAGTAAAATTAATATTAGAGATTCATAAAAATATAAAAATACTTCATACTATGCAAAGTAAAAAAGTCTACTAAATATTTACAATATTATATCATATTTTAATATGTGACAAGATTTTGATTTCTCTATTCAAGAATAAGAATAATTAATATGAATAAGCTTTTTGAAAATAACAATATAACAAATTTCAAGTTCAATATTCAAATTTATTGCCTCGTTACTCAAAAAGCAGCCCATTGAAATGGAAGCCTAAAATATACAGTAATCAAACTAAAGTAATTTTCTTAATTTTGTAATGAATGCTGCTATTTTTAAAAAGGTACCCTGTAAAGCGGTTATGCTGTACCGAATGAAAGCACTTACGGAACCACTTGGTGGTAAACTGGTTTAGTTTTCCTATCTCGAAAATGGCACAAGATAGGGGGAAAAGTGAATTATAAAGTTGTAGAGCGTTAAATCAATTTATTACGAAAAGACACCTTGTTGATATAGATGTGAAAAACAGAATTGTTTAAATGTGCATTTGTATTTTCGTGATTTCTTACATTGTGATGTCCCGGTGAATAGGAGACAATGTTATATTTCGAATTACACACGACATCACAATGTAGGACAGTGAAATCGCTTACGATTCATAGTATAATATATCCCTGATTTAAGCCTTGAGATTTGCATCTTTGTTCTGAACTCAGCATCAGCACAGTGAATGTGGACTTAAGACATGATCAGCAGCAAGATTGTACCGGGAACGTTTTCGTAGGCCCACATTTTTCTTAAATAACCCTATATGTTGTAAAACATTTAAGGGAGACAGGCTACGAAATTAGTCAAGCTTGGTCTGGCAGACCAGCAAAGGTAGGACGGGAAGTTCAACCAGATAAGGTACTAGCATACGTTCTCCTGTATACGAAATGCAGTATAAAAGAGATCAGTGAACACAATGGCCTCTCAAAAAGTCAGAATTGGAAAATCCTATAAGAATCAAACGCTTGTTCTTACCGACCAACACCTCTGCAGGTTCTTCTGGACGCGGATGTCAAACGACGCTATTCATGGTCCATTTTCGTTATGAATCAGATACATTATAAAGCCAACATTCTTGGTAGATGTAGTGTGGACGGATGAGGCATGCTTCTCACAGAATGGCATCTACAATAGGCAACACACCCATTTCTGGGTGTGGAAAACCCTAGATGTTTTACCGATGTTCGTCATCAAGTTCGGCTTAGTATAAGCGTTTGGTGTGGAATTTACAGTAATAAGTTGATTAGCGTCCAATATTTTACAATGGTACCTTAACAAGAGTATGGTATTAACAACTGCTGCAGAACGGAATTCCCGTATTTATAGAATAGTTGCTGGTGTTTAATCTTAGGAATGTATGGTTGTTCACAAGACATCTCAGGTGAAGGAGTATCTCATCACAGAATTCGATAACAAAATAACTGTTGTATGATGGTTTTGAAAAACGATCTCCACATTCATCTGATCTGACTCCTCTAAATATTTTATGTAGGGTTACTTAAAAGTCTGTGCGACCCCTCCACAAACATTGCATTACGGCACTAACTATGCATTACGGGCGCTTGTGCCAATGTGTAACCCTCTATTCGCCAACCTGTACAATGTGAAATTCAAACGAGGATACAAATTTGGAACTTGGAAAACTTGGAATTTGGAAAAATTGTGAACTTTGAGTATATTAAATAAAGGTATATTGTTATAAATAACTGTTTTCTTCTTTCTTTGATTGCTTTTCGGTTTAGCAGAGTAGGGAATCACGAAAACGTAAATGCGCGTTTTAACCATTTATTACATTATATTTATTACATTAGAGTTGCCGATATTTCAGTTTGAGCAACTCCCATAGACTTAACATTACGTGACGTCACAGCTCGATTTTCGGCAACTCGAGCTCATCGTCCAATGAATGTTCGAGATTTCTTTTAGGTTTGCTATAAGTAAATAGCTGTTTTACTAGATTAAATAATAGATCGCTTTTCTGGCTAACATTTTTAAGGTTGCCATATTTTACTCTGAAGGTGTCCAGATTTCATGATGAATTCTTCTTTGGGACTTTAATTTGTAGCCAAACTTTGTTTACATTACGCTATCTTGATATTGTTTCACTCAATTTAAGCGTTTGAAACTTCACGTTTAGAATGATGAGATCTAATCTTTGTCGACGTGAAAAGGAAAAATATCTGGTTGCTGCATGCTTAACTATAAATACAAGTATTCGAAAACAAAAGAAAAGAATTTGGAGTAGACAATGGCTTCTAAAGAGACAAAATCTGGGTTGTTTCAATAACCTAATGAAGGAGCTTGCTTTAGAAGTATGTTTCTGAAATAATTTTTGAAGTATTATTTAAATATTTATAACTCTTAGGAATTCATAGAATTAGCAATTGTATATTTTAAGGGTTGTTTGATTTATGTAAAATGATTAAAAAA
>JAPDSC010003515.1:0-14734 GCA_026290005.1 Latrodectus geometricus
TATTTTATTGCGAGGCAAGATGGTTATCACGAGGGAAATTTTTGCAACGTGTTTATGAATTAAGAGAAGAAATCGCCGTTTTCCTAGAAGAGGAAAACAGACCGGAAGCTGAGAATTTTCGCGATAGTTTATTTGTGTTGAAATTGAGCTACATGGTCGACATATTCGAGAAATTAAATAACTCGAATCTTCAACTGCACGGAGCAAATACACATATATATTGATACGAGTGATAAAGTTAATGCTTTTTGTAGGAAATTGGAATTGTGGAGCAGAAATTTAAAGCAAGAAAACTTAACAATGTTTGCAAATTTGAATGATTGTATTAAAACTTACAAGGCTGAAGAACAACATGTAAAAGTTGTTTTTGTAACGATTGAAAATCATTTAGCAATGCTAGCAAAGAATTTTAAAAAGTACTTTCTTGCTGAAGACAAACTGATATCAAGTTACAAGTGGGTGAGGGATCCATTTCAAAATACTCCCGAAGGACTCTCAATCGAAGAAACCTCCATAGACTTCACGGCAAGCGGCGAAACCAAAAGACAATTTAGTAATAAATCACTCTTTGAATTTTGGGCAGGAGTGGATGATGAGTTTTCTGCACTAAAAACAAGGGCATTTCGCATTCTACTACCATTTTCAACATCTTACCTTTGTGAAACTGGATTTTCTGTGGTGGCTTCTTTGAAGACAAAATATAGATCTCAGCTAAATACAGAAAAAGAACTGAGAGTGTCTATTTCTAATATTAAACCCTCCTTCGAAAAACTTTGCTCTCAAAGACAGGCCCAAGGAAGTCACTAATAATTATTAAATTTGTTTTAATTTAGTAAATTGTTTTAATTTAATAAGTTAATTATTAAATATGTCGAAATGTATTTTGTTTTGTATGTGTGTGTGTGTGTTCTTTTCTTTCAGTCACTTAATCAATTTTTTTAAATAACATTTTCTCTTGGATATGATCCCGCCCCCCCCATTAGTGTGCTCGCGCCCCCCTAGGGGGTCGCGCCCCACAGGTTGAGAATCACTGCATTACGGAAAATTTTGCAGCTCTCTGTGTCACTAACAAAAAAATATTTAAATTTTGTGAGTTTATACTGACATAATTTTAGTAATATTTGTATCAATTGAATGAATTTTTTTTTCAAAACAAAAATTTCGCTATAATCGAAGTATTTATCATGGGATTTTTTTTTGTTTCTAATGGCGGGCATCCTTGAGCAAGTATAGTACATTAGCCACAACAAGGCCGGAAACTGCTACTCATTTTATCGTTACCCGGTGGGCACCTATGAACCAAGTCACGGAGGTACGAGTAGCATCGCCCACGCCACACCACCACAAACTCGTTTATAGGGCGGGCCACATTCATCCATCATCTGAGGAAAGGACAAAGAAAGACAAAGAAAGTACATCCATGCACGAGCCGGGATTCGAACCTAGGTCCTCTCAATACGTAGTCAGTTACGCTAACCACTAGACAAGTTGGGTGGCATATACAAGTACAACCGAAATATTTCTGTTAGAAATAATGCGGAACAAGAAACACAGACAAAGAGAAAGTACATGCTTCCCCCTGCCGGGATTCGAACCCAGGTCCTCCCCACTCGTAATCAGTTACGCTAACCACTAGACAGGTTGGGTGGCTTATCCTGGGATTCTAAGTTCTCGCATTTTAGGACCAGTTTTACAAAATTCTGTTTAGTTTTACCTGTTAATCAAATGCCTTTTAATAAATACTTAGATAAAAAAAATGTCTTGAAATGCATGTAATAGACAGTCTTTATTTATACTCACTTTGATTTAGCGAGATGGTTCTTAATATTGTTGCTATATAGCAATTAAAAGTGCTAATTCAGCAACTTTTACATTTTTAAAAGGGTTACAAAACATCAGATATAATTATAATTTTAGAGTTACCTCTCTTATACTGAAGATAGAAAGTAAATAGAATGTATATATGATTAAATTATTGTATGTTGACTATTTAGCGCCAATTTCTACATATATAGTTAGGATTAATGATTAATTAGGCGCATTTTAACAAATCAGGGGTAACATTTATTTGGTGATTAGAGAGTGGCTTTTTTTTATTTCTAATGTCCGGCTGCTATAGGATTTCTATCTTTCAGCAGAACGAGAAGCGGAAGTGGTGGCAACTTATGTAGTGGGTGATTCAATGGGTGTGTCATCGTTGCTTCGAAAGTGTTTGAGTCTTCATAATGCAAAAGTAGGGACCAAGGATTAGACCCCCAAGGCATGGCCTATAAGCCTCAGAAGTATCATTTCACATGGAAGACATTGCGACCAAGACATATTTAATGTGCCCCAGCCACCTTTAGCGAACGTGATGGATTTTCGGTCGGGATTCGAACTCCCTACCTCCCGATGATGAAAACGAAAGCTCTAATCAGCCAGACCACCACGGCCTCTTAGAGAGTAACTAATCAACTATTAATGATAACTAAAACTTGGTAAAATTGGCACTAACATTGCAAAACGTAAGAAATGGAACAATAAATATTGGATAGAATGTCATAACTCATACACAGTCAGAGATTGCATATTTAAATAAGTGATGTTATTTACAATTATACATTGGCGTTATATAAAATATAATTAGTAAGAAGTAGCCACCTCTCTTTTGAAGCAGATATTCTATAAGATAAAGACTCGTTAAAAGTGAGGATTGGTCCTGAAGCATAGAAGATCATATGTTCTCAGCCATTCTTCCTAATTCAGTTCTAAACCATTCTCTTAAGATTGAATTACAGCAGATAAACAATAACTATCTAGTAATTTTCTATTAGTAGAAATCAGGAAACATCGCACGCCAAGGAAACAACCACCAAAATTTGACTTCTGATGACAGCTGTCATTGTCCTGCTGGAAAATGTCATATTTTTGAAGCTGAAAGTAAGGTAGTAGTTTGCACCATCTCATTAATGTGTCTTTGAGCCGAAATTATGTTTTTCCATGCGGATTAATGGTCAACTGCTATAGTAGCTGATTGCATCCCAAACTACTAATCCACATTGTTGAAGTGCACTATTCATGGCGTGGGTATTGTTTGCAAACAAAATCAAGATTCATCATTGAACACCATCATATTGGTTTATATAGTTGTTCAAATCTCTCATTGATGACACCATTGTAATATTTCACATCTCTGATTTCATCTTTAAAGCAATTTTTTGAAAGGTCTGTCTGCCTTTAAGAAACTTTCAGTCAACCATCGTTCCCTGTACCCATTGCTCCCATGGTGCGAATTATCATCAAACGTTAATTGTGAGGTCCCCAAAAATAACATTCTAATACATTGATTCATGAGTTCAAATACACGCACACATACATACGCAGTGGTGCAGGCGAGCCTCGGATCACCGAATGATGCTTAGCAGACTGAATAGAAATTTAAAATTTAGAATTAGAAATTTAAATAAAAATTATTGGCGTACTTTCGTACTATGACGACCACCGTGGCGATATTTGGAGATAAAAATTTTCACTGGCGAGACTAACACGAGTTAAAAAATATTTACATTATACTCTTTATTTTAGCGCCCTCTATAATCTATGTTAGTGCTTAGATTGTTTTGGTAGTCATCATATTATTTTCTCTGGTCACCAATTTTGGTGATATATCTAGGTAGTCGTCATATTACATAAGTACAAAACTATTTATATTTTTATGGTTATATTTAAATTTTCTCTATATATTTGTAATTATATTCTGATTGTTTATTTTCAGTCTTATATGTGTATTTTCGTATATATTTTTTTCTTTTATTTATGATATGGTATCGTTTTTAGGTGTAATGTCTTGGTTTTGACAAGTGATTATGATCAGAAAAATTAAGCTTAGTGCCAATTAAGTCAATACTTCCTGAATTAATTTCATTAGCACTTATTTTTTCTCCTTTTAATGCTTATTTTCATAACTTATACTTCAAGAGTGTAAAAAAGAATCTTCCGAGTATATATATGTATGCGTAACTGAATAGAATGTATGTATTATTTACAGACTTCAGTTATTAATTAAGCGTATGTCATAAATCTTTAGATACATATATAAACTACTTTATTATTTTTAGAAAATAAACAAAAAATATACTTTCAATTCGAATATGATTTGAATTTTAAATTTTAGATTGTTCTTTTTCATGTACATTTTCAAACTCAGAAATATACTTTATCTGTTTTCTGTCACAGAAAATTCTTGTGATTTGGGATGAAATATGTTGCTTTTACAATATAACACTAAGACCTGACAAAAAGCATTTCGTAGTTGGAATTTTAAAATTTATGAGCAAGAGTTTTTGGAGTTATAAGTGCAGAGGATTATGTATTGAATATTTTCTTTGAAATTTGTTTGTAAAATAAAATTCTAGGAACTGATTTTTAATGCTGTATTTGCGAAGTTTTATAACAAGCGATGCATTTAATAAATTTTTTTTCTAACTTATCTAGTTTTTAAAATGATTACAAGAGAATTTGCTTATGTATAAAGATAAAATAAATACGTATCTAAAATAAATATTTGTAAAATAAATATAATTATAAATATTTGTAAAAATTTGTAAAATATATATTACAAATATAAATATTTGTAAAATATATATATTTGTAATATATAAATATTGTAAAATAAATGTTAAAATAAATATGTATGTAAAAATAAAATTATGTATATTTTAACAAAAATATGAAAACAATATTATTAGTTTGGGGAAAAAGTTATCCATTATTTTTTCGGTAGACGTCTGTAGTGATCGCTATCTCGTGAGTTATCTATCAAACAATTTCAAATTTATGCTCATTGGAAAGGTGACATTTGACACTAAAATATTCTCTTGCGGTTTTTTGTTTGATTAATTCAGTTACGAGTACAAGGTTTTAAAAATAGAAGACAACAAACAGAAAATTCGATACATTTTAGTTTTTCTTTTATAATGGCGAAAATGCTAACCAGGTGGCTAAAATTGTGAAAGGTGTTTATCGTCCTATATAGGACTGTAACAACCAGTTACGCACAATTTTGGTTTCGTCGATTCCGTTTGGGTATTTGGATGCTAAAGATGCACCTCGCATGGATACAACATCGTCGAGAATGTCTATAAAATATCAAAAATTATCAAACTTGACAGCATGTCAGCAGTCGTAGCTTCGCACAAGACCTAAAAATCTACATGAAAACTGTTTTAAACCTTTTTACAAAGCGAATCTGAAAGAAGTTATAAAAAGTTCACGTAAAAATAATGGATTTCTTTTTCCCCAACATAATATAAGTAACATAATAATAGTTAAAAAAAATATTTAAAAAAATTGTGGAATATTTCCACTTTTTCTTAAATATTATTATAATTTTTTTAATAATGGGGTTGTTGCGGTAAAAGTTTTATAGAAATATAATATTAGGGGTTTACACAAAAAGACCTAAAAAGAAAAATTTAAGTAACTTGGTTAAGTTTAATTATTAAATAATACGTAATATCAGAAAAATATTATAAATACGTAATTTAAAAAAAATTAACAACATAATACTAATAAAATGCAATAATCAGCCGTAAGATCATAATTAAATAAAGTACATAAATTCAAACACAATTAATTTATTGTTATAACAAAAATATTTTGCACACATTAATCAAATGGAATCTTATAAATATTTACGCTAAATTAAGTTTCTTAAAAATTCAGAAAGCTTATACAGAGAGATTAAATACAAAAAAATTAATTAGTGTGTATAAATATTTCAGTGAAAAAAATTTGAAAAATATCACATGTTGTTCTCATCAATGTACATGGGAAAAAGATAAAATGTATTTATAATATTTGGAAATCTAAGCGAAGACTTCAGCAGAAAGATATAAATAATCCCCTTTATACCATGAATCTCAATAGGCTGAAGGTGAGAGGAATAGACATTTTGATCTTGGAACTGGCATCCACAAAGAAAATTCAAGATGGCGATTATTTGGGCTTCATGACATTAATCCTTCAAAGCTCGATGAAATTCTGGATCATT
The DNA here is from genome assembly GCA_026290005.1 of Latrodectus geometricus. NCBI lineage: Eukaryota > Metazoa > Arthropoda > Arachnida > Araneae > Theridiidae > Latrodectus > Latrodectus geometricus. The sequence continues at coordinate 6,032 of JAPDSC010003515.1, forward strand.
CATCAATTGCACACATTAAACTAAGATTCCCAGAATCTAATATTTCCTTCTCTAGTTTCTTCTGTTCTATATTTTTTGTAGAATACTTTTACTTTAAAGTTATCTTCATGTCAAAAATCGTTTCTTCCTTTTTAGGAACGCTTTTCGTTCGTCAGACTTAACTCTCGCTGCCTCTAACTCCTTTTGAAGTTGAAAAGTAGCGAATTCAAGAAAAAAAAAACAGATTATATATATATATAACCTCTGTAGAACGTCAGCCTATCCAGGGGCCAAAGCCTACAGTGCCCATATCTGTTTTCTTGAACGAGGGCTCTGGGGCGGGAAGCATATGTCCTAGTTAGGTGGTCAGCTTATTATGAAACCAGCAGTATTTGCTTCCCAAGTTCTAATCATTATATATATGTAAGATATGGAATGCCAGATGACGCTGCTCAACTTCATGACATCATCTTAATACTTGATGCTTCCACAGCGATCCTGGTGTCAAGTGTTAGAAAAGAGTAGATGAAGACGAAAGATGGTCTAGTAAAGACGTATTTGAACCTTAATGGTTGGAAAACTAATAATATTGTCATCGTAACCCTTTGTTGTAATTGTAAATATCGGTAAATACCTTTAATTGTTTAATATACTATACTTAAAATGCCAATTAGTTGCATTATTTAGTTATTAAACTAACCCACATATATATCTTCAATTATTAGACTGTTGCTGCTTACATTCAAAGAAAGAATAATTATTTTGAAAGTTCAACACTCCAAATGTTGTTCCATATTTAAAATTCACACTAGCTGAAAACTAAGTCTATGCTACTCAAATATTTTTTTTTCTTTTACACAGATTTACAAGCTTTTTTGTTATGAGAATGAATAAGCTTTATTTTCCATGACGAAGTAGTAAAAATTTAAAGCTCCATTGCTATATAAAAAGAAATATTTTATTGTTAATTTATCTTATTTTAGAATGAATTATATTCGTACTAATAAAATTGAAAGAAAAAAAAGCAATAATCAATATATATATTATAAGTTGTTATTATTTCATAGAACCAAAATTAGAAACGAATTCTGTGACGATTTGTTACAATTGTAAATTACGATCTGCGCATTTTCCTCAAATGGGGAAGCCTCTTTTGTTTCTCAAGTTACATAAACAAAAGGACTCCGAATTCTTAATTACTTCTTCCTGAATGGCACTCCTTCTCACAACCACTTGATGAAAGAGAAAGGAATGCATAGTGAGAAATCGAAATGGCGCGAAACGGCCGAAGCCATTTTCCGCGCGACATTTTCGAATGTTCTTTTGTCTACCAATTTGTTGCCCAGCGGCTCGTGGAAAGAATTCGTCTGAAATAGAATAGCGTGTTTCTTGATCTTGAGTTCACTTCACTTATTGCTAAAAATTGCTTCGAACATAAAAGATCTTTTGTGAAATGTCTTGTCGGCTTTCACTAACAACACTTGAACAGTTCCACTAAAAGTTCTGCGTTTTCTTATTCACTTTACAAAAAAAAAAAATGAAGAGAATTGGCGTGATAAAAAGTAACAATTAAATATTTCTTCATGAGTAGTCACTTGATTGTTCGATGAGCTTTAATTTCTTCGTTAGAGAAAATAATCATTGATTCTGTGGCTATTTTAAGATTTTTTCGGAACATGCATCTCCATTGAAAACTTAACTCCAGAATCGATATCGAAGTTTCACTAGATGCATTGAAGTGCTAAGAATAATCCAAGTATAATGATTTTAAGGAAAATGGAGAAGAAATTTTGTAATTAAAATCTATAGGAAAAGCATTATGAAGAAAAAGGGAATAATTAATATATAAAGTTAATTAAAATTAAATTTCATTAAATGTTGCGTTTATATTTTAGAGAAAAATTAATGTAGAGTTGGATGCGGCCAGATAAGTTGTTTCAAAATTGTTGCTATAAGTTCTGTGTTTCGTATATGCGTTTTAAATTACCAATAAATACCAATCAATGTGTATCAAATTATGTGAACATACGTTAATACAAAAATTTTCATTATAGGTTGGAATTTTGACTGACAAACATATGTAACTGCTTTAATACCAATAACTTAGTATAAGACTAATTCAATTCAAAGAAGTTATAGGTGTAAAATGCGAAACCAAAGTAATACAAAGAAATATCAGAAATTTCAATAAAAATATGTTCATGTGAAACATTGGGAATAAATACTTTATACGTATGTACTTCAATGTTGATCAAGATACTTTGCAATTAGTATAATGATGTCAATATGTTTTGCAACAAGCACCACGATAATCAGTATATTTTGTAATACATGAAGCTTATTCCTTTATTTCATCAAACCGCAGCTCAGAAGAACATTATAGGAAAACAATCTTCAGTCTCTCACTGTTTTTTAACACATATATCACATCAAACTTTTATATTATTATTGTAATTTTAATATCAAAAGTATATAAGTCATAAATATTTAAAAAAGTCTTTCCTAAGAATGCTGCTTCTTTATACCTAGTCCTGAGATGGGATCTACCAGTTAGATGGAAGCAACCGGGTGGGAGTCTTCTTAATTTAGAAGCGGGAACCAAACAGATGACTCTCGAATACTTGACCTGCCACCCCCAGAGGTATCATTTCTCTTGGAGGACATTGCGACCAAACTTTACATTTGTTGAAACCCATGATAGATTCTTTAAAAATTACCAGCTTAATGTGTTCCTAAAAAATATTAATCTCTATTCGAGGGGGAGGGGGGGAAGGAAAACCCTTGTAAAGGGAAAACCCTTGTAAAATTAATAAACATTTCCTGCCGCTTTCTCTGTTTAGTGGGCAGCGTGCCTGTCTGTGGATAGTGAGGTCCTGGGTTCGAATTCCGGCTCAGGCATGGATGTACTTTCTCTTTTTCTCTCTCTCTTCTTTGTCTTTTCCATGTATGAATGAAGTGTGAATGGATGCCTACCCTATAAACGGGTGCCTATGTGGCATCTGTGTTTAATTTTAAAAAATTATCTCCAGTTATCCTCTTCAATGTGAGCTACAAGCAAGTTAGCATAGAGCTCCAAAAATGTCCATCCTAACCTAAACATTCCCTTCAATAGGTGTATACACAAAAAGCAGACATGTGTGTGCGTACCACCCCTTTTAATACTTTAATTAATGAGATATGATCGAAGTTATAGACTTACATTCCAAAATATGCTAATCTAGGGTAATCTTGTTAACGAGAGTTTGCTATGATCGAACCTTAAAACTTTAATTAGAGGTGCCTATTAAAATTATTCTCAGTAAAAGGTGTGATTGATATAATATTTATTTTATTCCTTAAAGAAAGTAACTTCACTATTTTTATCATGGTGAAATGTTTTTATTCTCATTAAAAAAAATTGGCACTATTGTTGTGACAGTGAAAATTTTAAATTCATTCAACAATATTGATTGAAAATATTCACTATAGTTTATTTTTGACATACTTGCAAACACAATTAGGTAAGAAATCATACATATTTATTAACAACAATAATGATATAATCAGAGGCATAAGGCTAAAGTTTTTGGAACAAGGATAATTTTATGGAAATTTTGAAATATAATTTGAAATGGATTGCACGACATTGTTTTAGACAAAAAAAAAAAATGCTTTGATATAAATATACAAAAACAGTTACTACGTATGGGAATCCGAATGTTCCTTAAAAAAACTAAATAAGCTGGATTAAAAATGAAAGATAAAAAAATATGAAAAGAATAATAATTTAAATATATTTGTTATCTATAAAAGAAAACGTTTGAATAAAAAAACAAATAAATAAATAAATAAATGGAACTACTTTGATATACCCCCCCCCAAATCGGAAATTTGGCGATATTTTTTTCCCACCAACCCAAAATACCTGTTTTTGGCGCCTTTTTTCTCGCCCAGATGGATTCTCGCTAACTACAAATAATTAATAAATAAAAAAACTTTTAAAAAAATAACTAAAAAAATGGTACAAAATACAAGAAAATACTAAATTTGGCAATAGCAAAAACCTAAAAGCTGAAAAACCTAAATTAGCAACACCAAAATAAGAAAGAGCAACCCTAAAAAGTCCGTAGGGAGTGCTAGATTTGGCGCTTAATTTTTGGGGGGATATATCAAAGTTGTTCCAAATAAATAAATAACAATGCCAAAACTCAAATTCGAAATTATATTAAACCTGTGCTTAGTTACAATTAAGTTACAATTTTAGCATTAACCTTTAAAACATAAAAATGCATGAATGTATTAAATTCACCATTACTTTGTTTATGCTGTAATTGGAGCGTTAGAACATATATCAATTGCAATAAATTAGATAGACTTATCTCTATATACACAATAAAAATCTTGATTATAATAGTTGGTTCAGCAAGGAAATAAATTGATCATTTTCAGATGGGCATAGATTTTGTAGGAACGGATCTCGAGAAATTTCATAATTTAAATTAATATGTCTATTTGCAATAATGTGTAACAAAAATTATAGTCTACTGATTTTTAATAAAACCTGTAATGTGTCTGCAATAAAATAAGATAAATTATTATCCTCTAATAAGGTAAGGTCTAGTAATAGACGGTATGACTAAACCTTATTGCCACTAAAAATTTTGGAAAAATGTTTATCAATTGATTTGGAAATATTGTAATTATTATAATAAAAAAACTGGAATACTCATAACACTTGATTCATATTATTTAAGTTTCGTATTACGAAGCTTACATTATTAAGATAGTTTTGAATAGAAACATCCAGCCCGTTTCACAACCACCCATCAACCCCTAAAAAATAAACGAATGAATTCGTCCAGTATCTCTTTGCGAATCCAATAAATAGAACACTTACATGTAATGGAATGGGATTGCTTTTTTCTCACTTGTTCTCTCTTTAATTAAGTCTGGATCATTAAAATAAAAAAATATATTATTGCAGAAGTTTGATTATTTCTCATTGATCAAATTGCATAATGACTAAGAGTGTGATTTTTATAGAAAATTCAATAACAGATTTTATTAGATTATTTTTTATTTTATTAATAGTAGAAAATAACTTATTTCTTTATAATCATTTATCCGTAACTTTAGTCACAACAAGAAACGTTTATTTTAAGATCCGCATTACTTCTAACAGAAATATTTCGGTTATACTTGTATATGCCGCCCAACTTGTCTAGTGGTTAGCGTAACTGACTATGTATGGAGGACCTAAGTTCGAATCCTGGCTCGGGCATGGATGTACTTTCTCTGTCTTTCTTTGTCCTTTCCGTAGATGATGTATCAATGTGGCCCACCCTATAAACGGGTTTGTGGTGGTGTGACGTGGGTAATGCTACTCGCCTCCGTGATTTGGTTCACAGGTGCCCACCGGGTAACGCAGAATGAGTAGCAGTTTCCGGCTTTGTTGTGGCGAAGGGTTGATCACCCAAGTAACCGCTGTTGGATTAAAAAAATAAATAATAAATAAATAAATTAATTTCGGGTATATGCTGCTGTAAAAAGAAAGATACCAAATATTTGTAGAGAATTAACATTAATTCACTATTTCGAGATTGTTGTGTACAATAGGAAAGGTAAATTGATGTATAAAATAATATTATTACTGCGCACAATTTTTTAGAAATTTTATTGCATTTTAATTTATAAAAGAAATTCATAAATATTTGAATTTAACTAAAATTGTCTGAACTAGTGTTTAATATTTTTAGAATTTTAATAACGATGCAAAATAAAACAACCATTCGCAGTTGAATTTGCTGAATCATAGCGAATCTCACGTGTTTGTCGTTAAATGGCAATGGGCATGCACTCTGACAGTGAAGTAATAATATCACTTTGGAAACGTGCCAAATGCAGAACACTCCCTCTTTCGACATTTTGAAAAATATTTAATATTGGTATGAAACTGTCTCTCAAAAGTAATTCTGCACACGTGCCCGAAATGATCCACCATAAGGAAGTGTTATTTTCATTCAAGAACTACTCTTTTATGGAGGGAGAACTAAGTTCAAATACTTCCAGAGTTTGCAGAAGGATATTTTAGAGTCGTGCACGCTCTTTTCTTTGTTCAAAGGATAATCCCGCTATTTCATGCCAGCAAGGGTCGACAAGTGAGTTTAGTCTTACGAAACGATACCAGACTTAAAAGAATTATGATCTGAAAGCAAAACATGACTTCGTGCTAAGAATAAGAATATACGCTTTTAAGATTTCAATCAAAAATTTTGTTTTTGCTGTTGCATTCAAAAGTGTGAATAACTCGCTATGGAGTCAGATGGCAGACCGTAAAGGTCAAACGTTGTCGCAAACAAATGTTTGCAAAATTCAAAAAAATAGGAAGTCGTTTTCGAAGCAAGATTTTATGATAATTCCATAAGCCGAAATAAATAAAACTAGTAAATATTATTTAAAAACTTATTTAAGAAATTACCAAAGTAAATTATATATATATATATCGCTTATATCTGCATTGTTCTATAATATGTAGTATAATTTTACGACCAATCAAGCATTTTCTGAATTAATAAAAATAAATTATAATTAGTCTTTTAAACATAACTACTATTAAAATAATGAGATAATATGTTTAAAAGACTGGAGTCTAATATTAAAGTATTCTTTATAAATATCTTTAATAGTCGTGCATGAAGTTGTATTGAAAATAATTTTATTTCCGATCCTTGAAAATATTTCAATAAAATCATTCAATTCAGTATATTCAATCAGATTCAATGTACTTAAATTATTCGAATGATTTATTAATCAAATGATGATAACACATTTAACATAATTGCTTAAGATATAAATGATTTTTTTTATACTTGCATTTAATATTTTCCAATTTATAACATTGAAAAATGTTTCATTTTTTTTTCCAAGAAAAATTATGAATTGAAACTATCAGGATTATAAAATGCACCATTTTAATAATCTGTCAATTTAATATAGTGTAAAGTAAATGAAACGTAGAAAACAACCAAATTATAAGCACTTGACAATTTGAAAATACAATAAAAATAGTGAAACAAAATAATTTTCCAATACAAAATGTTTTTTATATTTTTATTGATAATAACGAAAAGAATGATTGTAACACAAACAAACAAATCAATAAATAAATCAAGAAAATTTAAATTGATATAATAATGATTAATGTCTGAGGGTACGTTCAAGATTGTCAACAATAATCCATTGTGTAGATCGAGTGACATAAATACCTAAATTAGGGAACTATAAAAGCTATATCTTTCGACTAGATGAGTTGCTAACTCATGTAGTTATAACTCACACATTTATGAAACAGAAAAGATGTATTTTTTTTTTTAATTTTATTGTAATCTTTTTAAATATTATCAATTATATTGAAGTAAATGATGATTTCTCATTCACTAGACATTACAAGCTTTAAAAATGTATGAAAAATAGAAATTAGAACAAAACAAAACATTTATTATTATAAACATGATTATAACAATTGCATTCAGTTACAAAAGAAAATGTATGTAATTGTAATAAAAAGTTATTATCAATATAGTTATTAACAATCCTATGAACTGGATGCTTTGATTTCTTCACTTCTCTTCTTTTTCTCTCTATAGTCTTGTATATTTTTTTTTAAATTCACTGTACTGGGCACTAGCGCCATCTCTTATCAGTTAGCAGAGTTATTATACATTTGTTACAACATTACTTAATTTTGCTTCGGAAATTTTTAAAAATTAAATTTAATTAAAATTAAGTTTTATACCAGTACTGAAAAAAAAGTGAAAATGTGATATTTTGCATTTTTACCTCTATAATGCAGTTTTCTGTAATAATGTGTGTAAAGATCATGTGACTTATTCTAAGTCTAAAAGAAAAGCGTGCTTGTTTGGTTAGTGCAGTGATTCTCAACCTGTGGGGCGCGCCCCCCTAGGGGGGCGCGAGTACACTAATGGGGGGGCGCGAGCATATCCAAGAGAAAATGCTATTTAAAAAAATTGATTAAGTGACTGAAAGGACAGAACACACACACATATACAAAACAAAATACATTTCGACATATTTAATAATTAACTTATTAAATTAAAACAACCTACTAAATTAAAAACAAATTTAATAACAATCAGTGACTTCCTTGGGCCTGTCTTTCAATGCAAAGTTTTTCGAAGGAGGGTTTAATATTAGAAATAGATAATCTCAGTTCTTTTTCTATATTTAGCTGAGATCTATATTTTGTCTTCAAAGAAGCCACCTCAGAAAATCCAGTTTCACAAAGATAAGATGTTGAAAATGGTAGTAGAATGCGAAATGCCCTTGTTTTTAGTGCAGAAAACTCATCATCCACTCCTGCCCAAAATTCAAAGAGTGATTTATTACTAAATTGTCTTTTGGTTTCGCCGCTTGCCGTGAAGTCTATGGAGGTTTCTTCCTCTTCGATTGAGAGTCCTTCGGGAGTATTTTGAAATAGGTCCCTCACCCACTTATAACTTGATCTCAGTTTGTCGTCAGCAAGAAAGTACTTTTTAAAATTCTTTGCTAGCATTGCTAAATGATTTTCAATGGTTACAAAAACAAAATAAATTTAAAATTGCTTTAAATTTCTGCTCCACAATTCCAATTTCCTACAAAAAGCATTAACTTTATCACTCGTATCCAATATATGTGTATTTGCTCCTTGCAGTTGAAGATTCAAGTTATTTAATTTCTCGAATAAGT
>JAPDSC010003520.1:0-25513 GCA_026290005.1 Latrodectus geometricus
TATTTAAAAAATATTATTGTCAAGGAACAAGTAGGATTATTTAATAATATTCTATGCAACTGTTTATTATTCTGATACAATAAAGGAATTTATTTAAAATAATTTCCAATATGTCATCAAAATATTTCCAGATTAGCAGTTTGTTTGTTTTGTATGATAAATTATTATTAAAGATTTAAAAAGATGAGCCAAATTTGCGATAATACTAACATTCGGAGATTAAGTTTCTCAAGGAATTCTAACTCCAGCAAAAAAATCGAGCTATAGTAAACTGACAAGAACCACTTTCTTCACTCAAAACATTGTTGCAATAAAAGTAATTCCTAATGAAGGTAATAATTTTATTCAAAGTGAAAGATTAATAACGGTCGCAATTAAGTCTTGGAATCCAGTTCCTGGAAAAGGGAACAAAATGAAAGATGTTCAGAAAGAATGGAGAGTAAACTGAATGCAACTCCCACAGCTGTGACTCAATGATGACACAAGCATCCAATATAACTCCTAGATCCCGTTCTTCTGTGTTTGTATCGCAATACTGTTTTGGAGAAATATCGAACATTATAAGTCAGGGTGGGAAAGATACTGAAGAACAACTGCTTTCGAAATTAATTTATCTACCATTCTGTCTCCTATATTCTGCTCTTTTTCTTTGATCTCTTTATGTATTGAAAGTAACATATGGGGTTCACTTGTTTCCGATATTCGTTTATTTTTGAAAATCGGTTAACTTGAATTATCACAGCCGAGTTTGTTCAGATTATTGGATTCTTCACATTTCTTTTTTGAGAATATTTCATTAATAGGAAAAAAATAAATTATTTCTTTCTGAGTTGGACAAAAGTAAATTTTCTAGAGAAAAGGTAAGTTAATGATAAAAATATTCGCTACCTTGTGTGAGTTAAATATATTCTGTAGAAGAGAAAATATTCATGGATTTTGTTATCTTCTCTCATTGAAATATATTTTTGCAGGCTTTAATGTCATTTGAGAAAAAAAATTTTAATACTTAACTGGATATTTTATTTATGATTGAAAATCTAAGTTTAAATATAACAAAAGTACCTTTGAAGTAAAATTTAAATGGGTTTCCAAAGAAATTTGAAAATTTTGAAATTTTTTAATTAAAGTAAGCATTAAATTTTCCAGAAATAATTCTATAAATTTGTCTATGAAATTATTTGAATGTTATGTAAATAAGTGTGATACATATGTCTCGATAAATTAGAATTTTATCATATAAAAAATTAGTTTTATTTTAAAGATATATCAACATTATTTCATTATATAACATTCTTTTTGTACATAATAAAATATACATTGCAAAATCTTGCAAGAATTTTATATTATAAAATCACAATAAGAAAATAAAAATTTTAAGAATCATTCATATTTGCTTTTATTATAAAAGTACTGATTTGACAATGAAGATACTGAAATTTATTTTGTTGAAATTTAGAAACCCTAATTAACAAAATTGTCAAATGCAATTTCTTCGAGTAATTAAAATTTCATTTAATTTTTTCACAAATATATACAAATCATAATACACCGTTTCAATATTTGTATAACTGAATAAACTCTATTTATTCTATAACCAAACTTGTCTGATTCAAGTCATTTAAGATATTTAAAAAAATCCTTTGATTTCAAACATTCCTTTAAAAATTTACTCCAGTTGGTAGTATTTACATTGTTCTATTTAATTTGAAAAAAAATAGTAGTATATAAGTTCCTTTATTTATTCAATACTGATTTTTAAATAGTATGGTAAATTTAAGAATATAATTCTTCATTACATGTTCTTATTTTGGTTCACCTTCAAAATATTTTATGAATGCAAATTGATTCTTTTATCAATAACTACTGAAAATATACTTCATGCTTGAATAAATTTGTATGTGTATTTACATGAGAATTAATTTTAAATGAGGTTTTGAATGTGTATTCACATATTTACAAATTCATTAAAATTAATTTAAGTACAGTAGATATGTATTTAAATAAATACATATTCTTATATATTTTTTTAAGAATTAAAATTTTTATGAATTATTGTGCATGAAGAAAAGAAGGATTTTAATGAATGGAATAAATTTATTGAAATTAATTGAAAATTTATTCTTTTGTAAATATATTTTAGTTTTTATTTATTTTATAAAGAAATGGTATTGAGAGAGCATGAAAAATTCTTTCTGAAAACTTTAATCTTGAATTTTTTATAAGTAACTATTGCCCATTAAGCTTACTACCCCTGGAAGGAATAAGTTAAGTACGCGAAATTCACACAAGACAAATACGTTATGAAAATTAATAGATAACTTTTCAGCGCATTTATTTAGAGTACACAAGTGGTTGACACATCTGGAATATTCTTTAAATGAATAAATTATATGTACATCGGCATACTCATACATGAATTGCATTTCAGAGCTATTACATAATAAAACGTTGTTGTCATACCTCATGTAAAAAGGAAAAATACGTACTCCATCATACTTCTTACTTTGACAGTAGACCAGTTGTAGTTTATCAATGATGCATTTTATTGTACCCACTTCATTTTAGGACCATATCCGTCAATAGAATACAGGACTATTTGTTTATAGAAAGAAGCCCCTCATTTGGGACAACCAATAAGAAATCTGGACGCAGGAATGAAGAGACATGTTGTTTTCAGACTAATTCCAAATCCGTTTACAAAATCGTTATAGTCGTATCCATGTTTGAACACATTATGATGAACGCACATTCTCAGTGTGGATTCTCGGCATCATCATGCTTCCTTATCTATATGAAGAACATATCCTGTCTTCACTTTCATAGACCGAGCGTAGCTAATAAGCTTATCGATCAGTTATTAGATACACATTTCGTATTTGCAATAGTAACAAATTGAAACATAGTCGTGACAGTTATGTTGTGTTATGACTCATGGCTCTATTCTTAATTTAGATCTGCGAGATGCAATTCTTAGACAGGATATTGCACAATTTTATGTCAATTTATATAGAAAATGTTTGAATATATACTTTTATCAGAGCACTTCTCTACAGCTATCACTATTAAATAACATATAGTCAATGTTTACCTAATTAACTTATCTTAAATCAGCTACTACAACTGATGAGCTATGATTTCATCCAGACAATTTTGGAGTTTTTATTTTAATTATAATTAAATCCTTGTTTGTTCTAATTCTAAGAGATAAAAACGTTGTTATTATTGACAGATGTTGCCGATCTGTGTACTACGCTCTCTTAATTTGTGCTTCTAAATTTCTTCAAAATTTAGTCACATTTTACTTAAAGTGTAATACATTTGACTAATATATGTCATGTTTTTTCCATTTATTCTTAGTGTAGTAAATTTATCTATCAGAAGTGCATATTTTACATTTTATTCAGTTATATCAACAATTACTAGAATCAAGAAATCTGAGTTGTCTTTGAATGAAATGTATCAAACGTTTATAATTTAAGTTTATGATAATTGTTCATATGGGCGAAATTTTCTTTTCTTCAATATATTTTCCATCGAGCAGAAGAAAATGTCATAATTGTAATAAAGTATATACACTGTTAAAATATGTTTTAAAATGATAAAAAATACTTATTGAAATAATTATACGCTATTAGATTTTGAATAGGATGCAAAATATTACAATGTATTTTAGCGATTAATGGATTTAAGAAAGTACATTATAAATAAATACTAAAATTAAATTTGAAATAAGCAAATTAATTACATGTAGTAATATTAAGAAATTCTAATCTAGAAAACCGTGTTGAAAATTATAGAATTTTTTCTACAACTTTCTTGTTATATGAGATTTTCCATAATATAATTCAGTATAAAACACTTAAAAATAAAGAATTAATTAAAGGTGCTATTAAATTTTACAGTATAAAATATTGTAAGTCAACTCATTTTAAATTTGCTTTTATAAGAAGCTTTAGGAACAAACTGAAAAAGTAATTTCAGATGTAAACTATAACAGTATGAGAAGTCTTTTCAAAATTTATGAAATTATGAATGACTATATTATAACATCACAAATAAATTTTAAGCGTTTTTACGCGAATCACGTTTTTTAAATATATTACCTCTCATTGTAATATTTCTAAGTAACAATCAAAAGCATTCATATGGAAAATTCTAAAATATTGCAAAAAAAATTCTGCTTAAGTACATTACTTACCTAACATATTAGTTATACTAAAGTCAAAATCGAGAGAAATAATTATCTGTTGATCATATGGCTTTTTCAACAAAATCATCTTAGTTAAGATAGCAATAAGGTGGTTCAGCTTCTATTTTATCAATTATTCATCCGTGTGATATTTTTTTGTTTCTGAGCTTTTAACGAAAATCCTTATGGTGAAGCTTTCTATTTTCACTCCCTTTTGATTTTAATTTTCACTTTTCAGTTATTTTATTTACATTTGATTTAATAATCCTATATATTTTGGAGTGCAATCATAGTAAATAATTTTTTTTCGTTTGATATGAAATAGGAATGAATGTCCAAGATCATTACTTCAAGAGGACGGTTTATCATGGCTTTTTAAGCGATTAATAATAAGTCGGAAATTTTAAGTAGATCTATGGGATTAGGTCTTAATAAAATTTGATCAAAGCAGAATAAATGTATCCATATTGAATATGTAATGTATTCAATATGCATCAAAATTCATTCTAAAATATTTAACAACTTAAACTGAGATAACAACATAACGAATATGAGAGGATATTTTTTTCTTCGAAAGAAAGAAGGTAATTTTTTGACAGATTTGTTTCTCTTCCTATTTATTTTAATTTTTACGTTTGAAGAACTTAATTCATCACGTTTCTCAGAACAATTTCGTTATCCACATTTTATTTAAAAATATGAACAAAGTTAACTTATTTCCTACATGATAAGAATTATGTAACAGATAAGCGAAAGGAAGCTATTTCCATAAGTAAAAATTTTGAGAACACATTTTAAAGAGTTTCTACTAAAATGTTCTCAAATACTTGTTAGGTTGCTAAATTTATTTATAGCAATATTCATATTCTCTTCCCTTAAACACATGTAGGACAGAATAATAATGCATTATTATTGTACCATACATGTGTTTAAGTTCGTATTACTTGTTATAGATATTATATCTCATTATCGATATTATCCTTTTACTTGTAATCGAGTGAGTTTATTCTTATTTGTGCCAAAATAATAATTTTCTATTATTTTGTCAGAGTAATCTATACTTTAATTATTTTTGCAATGCAATACTTAATATTCCAAATGCAAACCTTATAAAATAATTAAATATATTATGTGAGAACAGTAAATAATATAATTATAAAGTATATAAATCATTTAGAAACTAAGAAAACAAAATTAAGTTATGATAACTCTAAAAATTCGTCGAAACTAGAAGAAATATTCCATCAAATCAACCATATACCAAAAAACTTTCTTTGAAAAAAGAAGTTGTAACCATTTCCATATTTTCATTTTGCATTAAAAAACTTTATTTGTATTTGCATATCAAAAGAAACACTTTCTTATCAGCTCCTCTAGTTCTGATTTTGAGAGAAAATATTTTCAGTTGAGATATTTCTGTATTCATTTTAAACTTTAATAGTTTCTGAGTTCCTAGATCTGTAAACTTTCATCTTACTTATAAAATATTTAAACTCAAAATACAAAAATAAGCTGCAAATAATTAATATGATTTACTCACTAAAGGTATTTGATTTTTTAAAATTATAATTAATTGGAATAAAAATAATTTTGATACTTAAATTTTAAATTATACTATTTCTAAATATTTTATGATGACAAAAATTTTTTAAAGTTATATGCCATTTCCTTAAATTATTAAACAAAATGTTTTTCTAAAATTAAAACTAAATATGTTTCTTAAAAATGAAACGTTAGCCTGAATAATTTTACAAATTAAAGAGAAAAATATTTTAGTATTTATTACAGACAACAAATAATTTTTGAAAATAATGTTATAGTTTAAAAAAATGCATTATTTCTTTTGATTTAATGTATTTGAAATATAATCTATTGATTTTAAAAATAATTTCTAAAAAATTATTAGTTAAAATGAATGCTAATATTTCAAATATTTAAAACTAAGAGCATTAGTATATTTCTGAAAACTATATCGTTTTTCTACAAAGAAATATTTGTTTTCTCTTTAGTAAGTAATAGTTGAAACAATAATAATAATTAAAATAAAAATTATTTAACTACTTTTATTAAGTTTAAATTTTTAATAATTCTTTACGTAAAAATTAAAATAATTTTTCAAAATGAATCATTCTATTCAGGAAAAAAAATCTTGTAAGGTAATTATAATTCCTTAATTTTATTCTAGAACGGTTCAAATGAAATAATTGTCGTTTAAGTGTAAGTGTTTTTATTAAGAGTTCAATTTTATTTTGTTTCAAAAATCAGTACATTAATAACGTCTTTCATATTTTATTATTAAACAAAATTCTGAATATTCTTGGGTGTAGTATTTTCTCAAATTTTCCTCTGCACTCAAATGTTCTATTCCTTCTTCTATTATCTTACAAGTTACTAAAATTTTTACATCTGTATACCTCAAACTGGAAGACTTCCAAGAGGAAAAATTCTCATGGAAAAAATGATTAGAAATGGAGAAAACTACTATTAACTTGAGGTACAAAGACAAAGAATATGACCATTCCAAAGTTCTTTGAATGACAATTTTTCTTTGTAGGATAAAACTTTCCTTTTGTGCCTGCCTGAAAAAATTGCAGATGTATTAAGGTTTTTTACTTCATGTACAAGCAAGAAAAATGTAATTTATGCAACATCTATTTATTATTTAGTTGTTAAATTTTTCTATTCATTATTCACAAATATTGTTAGAACTATTTTGGTTCGACATGTTAGAACATGATGCGTATGAAAAATTAGTTTTTTTTTTTTCTTTTTTTTTTAATATTTGATCAATTTAATAATTGTAAAAGATTAAATTAAATGTATTTAAATTCCATTTTGTTTTGTTATTTTTTTCATTAGTTACTCACGGTTAATAACATAATTTTCTTGAATTTTTTTTTAAATAAAAACAAATTAAACACCTCAATATTCATTCTTCCAATTATATTAAATTTTCTTTTAATTTTTCAAATTTTCAATTATTAACTATTTATTTTATTTGATATTCCCAACAAGGAATTTTGCTGAAAAATTACTAAACTATCATTAAAATTGAGAAAACGAAAAAAATAATTTATTTAATGAGTTATTTCTTATTTTCAACTTTAGTAGTAATTTCGTCGTTTATCAGGAAAAATAAAGAATATAGCTAGAGATGCAGTTTTAGAAAATGAATTTTATTTCAGGGTCAATCTGATAGCGGGTAAAAATTACGTTGTTTGTATTAAGTAACTTTGATCAGCAAAAATAAGGGACATGAAACAGAAAGCTATAGTAAAACGTTACGCACTGCAATACTTGAATGTATTTGCGTTTCTTTTCTAGATAAAAGTAAACTTTACGGTCACTTTGCCGACAGTTGCATCTTATTCTGCCAAATATAGAAGGATGTAAGTATAAAAATATTTTGAGAAATCCTAATGAGGTAAGCTGGCACTTTCTGAATGAAAGAAACCCTGTATGCTATGCATAACAGTAGCGGTTTTTTTTAAAACACAATACCTAATGACATATAAATATACGAGTATGTATGTTAAGAATATTAATAAAATTAGCTCTAGATATTGTTTCCTCTTTATTTATAAATTTTAAAATAATGAAAAATTGAGGTAACAATATATAAAGAAAAATAATTACAGTTTTTGTTTACAATTTTAATCGGTTGTCGATATTGAGTAAAATGATTATGATTACCAGGTAAAGAAAATTTTAATTCCATTATTCTGATGATTATTCTCATTTAATTGTTCACTTTGCAAATTTGTATTACACAAATTATATTTATTTTTTATATAATTACTTTTTAACTAGTTGAATAAATGAACCTTTATATTATATTTTAATAAAAATATATTTCCAAACTCAAATACTGTAGAAAAATTAGATTTTTTTAAAACTTTATTTCAATTTTATTTCTAATGCTTCTTAAATATTCTAAAGGAAATATGTTCATTTGTTATATTACAATATATCCTTTAAATTCAGTTTTCCTCTCAACTTTATCAATTAACTTTCTACACCAATGCATCAGATTCCGAGCGAGTGACACATTTTGAGTGGATCTCGAGGAACAACATAATTGAAATTGTAACAGAAACCCCCACTGCCGTCAGAAGAGAGTTGATTGTCACTCTTTTGCTCCCTCTTATCCATTCCCGGAAAATTTCCTTTTGCTGTCTTCCCTCAGGATATTCTATCGATCAGCCAGAAATTCCAAGTAAGCGATAATGATATTTCTGGAATCCAGTCCTGTATCCAGGTAACTGCTGGGAGCCCTCGGAGCGCGTCTGCTGGAAGAGAGTTTTGCAGATAGTTTGTTAACAAGGGCGGCAACTCGTGAATGTTCAACTGCCCACCACACCACACCATCAATCTATATTTTTTGCACGAGTATATATTCCCTGGTGCATTGTGGTCTTATCTCTAGGCAGTTTTTATTGCGAAGAAGGAATGAAGTTTGCGATCGTAAACATACATACTTCAGATTATTTTCAATGGTATTTTAATATTAAAGTGAGTGTCAACATAAAAAAATGTAACTGTTACTAGGTATTTCGTTTTCATTTTAAAGAGAACCTAGTAGTTTAAATGTTTTTCCATCTGAAATAATTATTTTTATTTATCATTTTTATTATTACATAAAAACACAAAAACATCAAATAATTACATACATTCTATTTAATGCAAATGCATAAACATATGAAAATTATTTCTAATAAAATCTCCATTTGACAATGAAAAACACTGCCAATAACATATTAATGTAAGCACAATGGAAATTGATGAAATTTGTAGAAAATAACTTCATAGTATATGCTCAATATATATCAATAAATGGTTAACATAAATGAGTGGTATTTATAAGAAATTTGTAATAGGATTAAAATTAAAGGAATTAATTTTTTTTATAATAATTAAATAAAATATACAGTTTTTAAGAACTTAACATTTTTTTATTATAAATTTGAATTTTATAAATGAAAAGATCTCTAATGCAAAATAATATAAAACTTATAATAAATATAATGAATATTTACCAAAAGCATCAATTAATTTCATTAATCTTACCTAAAAATTATCTCAAATACTTATTTAAATTCTAAATTAAAATACTATGTCTCATATTTCCATTTCCATAATAAATATGAAATAATATTGATAAGTTATGTTCTCAATTAAAAATAATTTCAAATTTAAGCTATCATTTTATTCGAAGAATTATGATTAATTATAAATCAGTCATTAGAATAATAATTGAAAAGTTCAGAAATGAAATATAGCTTTCAATTGTGGCATATATAATCTAGAAAATTATCCGAATATTTTAATTAAACTTTTAAGCATAATTTTATCCAAATGTTCAAATGTGAATTATAATTTCAATAAATTAAAATGTAAATAATTAATTTTGAAACTATTTTGAATCACTAATAATTGAAGTGTGTTTAATTAGCAGAAAGTTTTATCTCCCAAAGGGTTTAGCATATATATCATGTTAAGTTTCTTCACAAAATCTGAGATGCGCTCTGATAGTTTTCTTCCAAACAGTTTCAATCGTTATCATTTTCCTTATAAACCTAATCTTTTTTTAACATACGCATAAATTGAACATTAGCTTCATGTAAATTTAACACAATTTCGTTTTTCATATACAACAATCACATTCAGATTATATATATATTTATAAAATCTACTTACGAAACTATTGTATTTAAATTTTTACTGTTGGTATAAAAAATGTTGAAATGAATAAAAAAGATGTTCTTAATAGGTAATATTTATCATAAACATACAATAAAAATTATGCATTAAAACATGCTTGTCATGATTCCCATCATTTTCGGAATCAATCTGGAATGGTAAGATAATATATTCCCTAATCTATTGCAGTGTCGTATGGGAAATTTACAAATATATTGTGAAATGCTCTATTTAGTATCGAATGGATCTCTTAGATTATTAAGACGAATGAAATGTTTCAGGTGTACCAAATGATTCAGATAGCCATAATCTTATGGATTGAAATTTGTCTATCGGGGAAGCCACAAATTACGAAAGTGGCTGTTAATGATACATTATTATTAGAAATGATTTTAAGAAAGTATAATTACAAATTTTATTGTGTGGAGCTCAATCTTGCACAAAAATGCTGCGTGAAAGACACTAGCATGTTTAAAAATCAGAAAAATCTTAATTCTTTGATAACTGATGAATCTCAATGCCTAATGATTGAACATGTTACTGGTGATATAGGATAACATTATACGATAAGAAGCGTGGAAGCCATGAAAAAGGGACGCAGTAAGATCCCATTACATCATTATTTTGAACTCTACAGCAAATGTTGTAAAATTCAATAAAGGATTTTGTGAATAATCACAGCTGCTGATGTTAAGATTCTTAACATAAACAGCTGTGAATATTTACCTAGATATTCAAATGAGAAGGGATCTTTTCGTGTCCAAAGAAAACTAGAAGGCTCTTTTAAAGCAACCTCTATACGAACAAGCAATTGATATGAGAATGACTGCACTATTTGAAGATTTGAAAAATACAAATTAGGAATAAATATTTCACTGTATTTTCTGATCGCTTAGATGTAGAATATCTAATTCTTTTGCTAAACGATGCCTTAGTACCAAATCACATGTTGGAAGATTTGGTGTTTGGATTGCTTGCAAAAATACAAGTTATTCTCTTTTTCCAGATATAAAGTGAACGTACTTCTTCAAATTTAGGTTACATTAATATAAGATTTTTGATAATTTAGACCTTTTTTTTTATCATTTTCTAAGGTAACTGTGAACAATTACTACGAGATGAACATTTCAGCAAAATGGATAACTATGAATATTTTAATTTACTTTTGTTATTTGTATAAGGGATAAGCTTTTCTTTTTTTTGTTTCAAAAGAGAGTAATGAGTTGGATACTGGAGAGTGATTGATTCAATTTGTTGAAAATATGTTTAGTTAAGTATATTTTCAAGTTTTTCATTAAAGTAAGCTGTGAATTTTATAGATCATGCATTTTAACGTGTAAAACATTTTGTATTAGAGTGGGTTACGAGTGAATGGATTATAGTGTCCTATGATAAAAGTATGCTGTAATTCAAATGAAAAAAGAAAAAGTAAAATTCTTGGTTAAAGTACCTCTAATGGCAAAGTTGTTAAATAATTTTCATTAGCTTATGAAATTCTCATTTCTTTCATGAGAATTTCACGAGTTCTCATTCCCTTATGAAATGCGGACTTCAAGAGATATTCGTTCTTTACAAATTTTCTTATCATATCGAACAAAAAGTTTTGCTAGTTGAAAAATTTAATAAAGTATCTTAATTATAATTATCCCCAATTGCATATATATAACTCAAAAATAATATAATTAATCAACATTTACTGATAGATATCATTTATAATCCTACACATTTGTAGAAAATTGAGGCAGTAAAGCTTTTCAATAAGTGTAAAAGTCAAATTTGGGGTTACATGTTATATCTCACCACACACTCTTCTTTTTGTAATAGAATTTCATCCATAGCATGAGATTTTTGCCTGACCAATGCATGCAGTGTTTTTAATTCAAATTGCCAATAAACTAAAATTACCTTCGTCAATTTATAGAATGTTAAAGACCAATTAACATTCTTGTCATGTCAAACAAAAAATGCACTTGCATGACCTGACTAGCTAGCTGGTTAACTTCTGCTAGCAAGTTACGGACATGGTAGAATCGATACAGAAGCATTAGGATTGCATTGCATAAAATTTTGCACATCGTAGAATTCAGCAGTTGAAGAACATGTTTGGAACCATGGACATTTCAAATGGGAACTTAAATTATCTACTAGTGGAATTCTTTAATAGTCATGAGAGAAATGGAAGAAAGATTGTTCAGATGGAGATCAAATGCATATGTGCATTTGATCTATAATTTTCTATTTAAATGAATATCAATTCCACACAGTTTAGTGGCCATGATTACCAGTGAATTCTGCCACCAACACATATTTTTAGCGACAAGTTCATTCAGGTATCAAACCCCAAAACAGGTAAAAATCTTTCAAAACCACCATAGAATATTCCTCAACAACTCACAAAGTTAAAAAAAAAAATAAAATAAAATAAATAAAAAACAAAACAAAACAAGATACATGGCAACAAGATAAGATACATTGAAGTGTATTTTTTTTCATGAAATTCAATATCAATCATGATGATTACTTACTACGAACCTCAAAATTAAGCATACCATGGTCTCTTCAAGGTGTGAAGCATAATTAATAACTTTTAGAATCAAAAGCTCATTGAGATGTCAGATATACTTTGTTAAAAAATCTATATTTCGGTAGAAAATCATATTTGATTCATTTCCTTTCGTAATCTAGCTGTTATCTAATTTTTGTCTTCATAATCTATCTAGTTTCATTCTTTCGCTATACTACGGTACTGAATATTTTATGCTGCGTATATCATTTCTAAGCTAATGATAAAATTTGCTATTAAAATGACATTAAAAAAAGTAGATGTTGTTTTTTAAATATTAAATTCTTTCATTGTAACCATAATTATTATAGTCTAACTGCTGCTTCTGATTTGATTCTGAGAATATATTAGGTCTACCAGAAAGTTCTGTCCGTTTTTAGAATGAAACAAAGGAATACATTTTTTCACACTTTGGATAAACTTGATTGAATAATATAATTGCCATCATTATTTATGACTTTTTGCCAGCGTGAGGGCAATTTGTATATCCCATTTTTAAAAACTGTCTTGTCTCTAAAGGCTAAAAATTGAACCTGTGCTAATCTGATATCTTCTTTGTTCTTGAATTGTTTACCCTGCAAGAAATTTTGTAAGGACAGAAACAAGTGATAATCAGATGGTGCTAGGTCCAAGGAATATGGTGGATGCGACACAATTTCCCAGCCTAGCTCTGCGACTTTCTGACGAGTCTCCAAAGCTGCATGTGGCCTGGCATTGTCATGAAGCAGTATGATATCCTTCCTATTGAACATCGCCGGCCTCTTTTCTTGGAGTGCTGTTTTTAATTTATCCAATTGCTGACAGTACCTCTCCGAATTTAGCCTTTCGTTTGGTTTCAACAGCTCAAAATTTATTGGTCCTCGAATGTCCCACCATATACACAACATTCTCTTGCTCGGGCTCAACTTCGGTTTAGAGGTAGAGGGGGCAGGTTTTCCGGGTTCACAATATGCCCTTTTCCTAATGATGTTTTCATAGGTAATCCACTTTTCATACCCAGTTATGATCCGGTCCAAGAAGGGTTCGATTCTGTTACGTGCAAGCAGAGATATGCATATGATGATTCGATCATTCAAATTCTTCGTACTTAACTTGTGTGGCACCCATCTCGAATACTTCCACACAAACCCTAGTTTCCGAATATGGTCGGAAATGGTTTGTTGAGCTGAATCAAGCCTTTCTGAAATCTCCGTCGTTGTCAAAAAAGGATCTTGCTCTAACATGATCTTGACAGCATCGCCGTCGATCAAAGATGGTCGCCCAGAGCGTGACTTATCAGAAAGGTCGAAATTACCTACATGAAATTTTTTGAACCATCTTCTGCATGTTCTATCTGAAACTGTACCTTCACCAAAAACTTTCAATAAATTTCTATACGCTTCTGTAGCATTTCTTCCTTGTTGGAATTCGTACAAAATACTAGTGGCGTAAATGAACTTTATCGGTAGCCTTGGGTACACGATCGCGTCTCTCTTAATACTAACAAGAATGATCTTCGTTTTAGTTCATCTGCGACAAAAATGTGTATACATTGTTAGCGATCAAAAGAGAGAGCCAAATATGTGTCACAGGAATATGTGCAAGTTGTTGAAACTGATTGTAACCGGAACGGACAGAACTTTCCGATAGACCTAATATTTCAAAATATTTTATACCGAAATTTCAAGCAGTTTCTGTAAACAATACAGCAGCTAGGAGATAATGTAAAGAGATTGTTTCCTATTTTAATCATACGTGTGTATTATATACGTGTATTTTGGCATTCGAAGTAAATGTATAAGTACTTAAACCCTTTTGATTCTCGTTCAAATATTTAAATTTATTAAAAATAGTACATAAATTTTAATATTAATAAATATGAAGGATGGTGTGAATAAATAACATTGAAATGAGAATATTTTCAAACAATTTTTGATTATTTTTACTTAAATTGTCGTAACAAAATTATTTAGTTATGTTTGACATTTTCATTGTAAGATTTTATAGATTTAGCATGATTTTAAATTTATTTAAAATCTAAAAAATTGTTTTTATTTTAGTAAAAATTTAAATTCCTTTAATGAAAATGAAATTCTTAAACAAATATTTTGTTAACAATGCTAATAATTCAGCAGTTTTGTTTTAACATTTATATTTGAATTTTTAGAATTCATGAGGAAGAAAAAGAAACGCACTGCATTTGTTTTTTTTTTCTGTTCATAATTTTGAATATAAAAACATGGGACCTTCAAAATTAAGGAAATGATGTGCGATTTAAATAAAAACAAACTACAATATTAATTTTGCAAAAAATGCCTGTGTATTTAGAAGGAAATTTGTCATATATGAACAATGTAGCTTATTTGCGTTTTTATATACTATAAGTCACGAAGGGATATGAAAATGTGCAAGAAATTCCAGAATGAAAACCCATTTTAAAATTAATTAAAAAATTTATTATGTTATAAAAAGTTTAGAAATTCCAGAAAATTATAAATTTGGGAAATCTGGTGAATCTAAATGCAATTAAATTTAAATCTTTAAAATTTTCTGCTAAATTACTGTGTATTAAAAGAAATATATAAATTTATTAATTTTATGTTGTTTCAAGAGTTGTAAAAATAAATCATGAAATGAGCATTAAAATTAATTACTGAAATGTTTAGAGAGCAATTAAACAGATATATTTCATAACTCAAAGCAAAAGCAATAACAGAACTAACTTTAAAGTATACACAAAGAATTAATAGGTTTAATTATTCTTGTAAAAATTAAATTAAAGTTGAAAACTTTACGAAAGTTATAGTTTTAAAATAAACATCACAATTTTCATACCAATTACATTATTTAAGCACGTAAGTGCTCTTAAATTTTCTGGGAGATTGTTAACTATAAATTTTTATATAGAACCAAATAACTTTAAACGATATTGCAATAGTTGTGGAAAGATTAAAAATATGACTTTTGAAGGGATTTTGGAGTAGAGGAAGAACTCTTAAAAGTAGACGGATATAGTAACTAAAAATTTCTCTAAGGATTTCATTAGTAAAACTATCAAAGCAACGTGGAATGTATATATGTATAAGCATATCTTAAGAGATATTATTTTAACAAAAATAAAATCATTTAATTATATTTTAAAGAATAAAATCATTATAAGCAACTTTAACAAGCTTAAATATTTTTTCAAGCGAAAACATGCTTCAATTAATAAAAATAAAAATACGCACACAGGCACATTTTGTCTTTGTTGTCTCTATCCAGAATTCGGTTCACATATACATTTAGATGATATTCTATTTATATAAATAAAAAGATTTTTCTGAAATTTAATATTTACCGTATTTTTCAGATAGTTTTTTGTTGTAAAGATTCCATGAATTCTTTTCATTCAAGTAGGTTGAAAATAGAACACTTGAAATAGTTAGTTAATTGAAATCTTCTCTTAAACAGTTTAGAGGAATAATATATACGGCTTGCTTCGAATTGCAAACGCCAAGAAAAATAAATGTGTAACTTAACTAAATAATGCTGATACATATTTAGTTATAAAACACACACACACTTATATAAAACTCATTATAAAATAATTGTACCCATAAAAATTGAACAAACAAAAAGAAATATTATGCATTTCTACTATATTTTCTTCATTATGATAAAAGTTATAATATGATACTGAAATATTGAAATCTTATTAAAAATATATGTGGATTGTTTTTAAATCATATTTTTAAATTTAAATACAATTATTTTTAATTAATGCATACAATATGAAACAATTTATATTAAATACGAAAACAATTTCATGTAAAAGAATCTTGTGTAAAACCAAATTCGACCTTTAAATCTTAAATCGAGATTAAAATGCGGGGTATCTGAAACTCTGGAGCATATTGCTTATATTATATTTTATGTACTGCTCATGACAGAACCGAAGAAATACTTTCCATTTTGTATTTCTTTTAATACATCGAGCTTCCTGGGTGTGCTGCACACAAATGTAATTCGTTCCTATATCTGACATTTCTCTTTCCAGAAACTACTTCATCAGACTTGCAAATCCGACAGTCAGCACGAGGGCAGGCTTAAGACTTCCAGCCAACAAAAGGAATGGAATCTAGGCGAAAGAAACGAAAATATTATCAGGAATTTCATCTTTTCCGTCATTTCTCATATTTTTTTCTTTTTTTCTTTCGGGCTTCGATTTCGAATTTGACATTTCAACGAGCAGGGATTCTATTCCTTCATGCCTATGGATGAGAGAGTTCTTCTTTTTCTTCACCTTCAGAAGCACCACGCGATATGATATTGGGGAGGTATCGTGAAATCTATCCACGTTCCAAAAGAAAACCCCATCGATTATTTTTTTCTTATCATAGTCGGAAACAGAGTGGGTAGAGGTATTGCTTAACATATTTGCAGGAAGATTTTAACTGGAACAACTTTTTAATTTTTTTTCCTCTAAGAAAAGTGATAGAACTTTGAAACAGGCGTGGAAAAATACTTTCAACTCGTGACTAGAAATAAAATAGGGGTCTATATGACCAAATGTGCCATTCTTGAATAAAGCAAGATAACACTTTTTTAAATCTGGTGTTTTGTTTTAGTACATCTTGTCAAAATGTGTATTATTCCTATTAATCAAATATTTTTGATTAATTTTTCATGAATTAATAACCATGTGAAATTTATATAGGAAGCTAATATTTTCTCTTTCATCATTTCACTAATTAGTATATAGTTTTGAAAATTTATAAGAACTATAGATGTAAGAAAAAAGTTACGCACATTTATTATTAAATCATTTTTATTTATAAATGATTTAGTCATATTATAATAAATATAAAATCACTAAAAAAATTATCCAAAAACAAACATTACATAAACAAAATTTTGAATGCAAGTTAAAAACATTTCCAGATTTATTTAAATAACAGATTTATTATATTTGTTAATTTAAAATTATTATATAAACATCAAAATATACAATTTTTAGCTTAATCTAATAACTGATTAAGATATTTTAAAATTTACAAGATTTTTTGTTAAAAATCCATTGAATTAATATTATCTAAAAATTTTTGCACAATATTTCACAAAATTTATGAATCAATGTCCATTTATGCATCGCTTTCTGTATGAGTTCCTGTTACTCATCACTTAAAGAAAATCTCTTAACTAATGATTAGATTTTTTAAGTATTTTATAATTTCTATAAGGCTATTAAAAAACAAACTACGATGTAACATTTTTAAAAAACACGAGTGTGTACTAACTTACTAATAATATAGTAGTCCATTTTATTTTAATAAACAGATATTGCTTATAGATATGAAAGACTGCAATATGGATCACACAGAAAATGCTGTATTATGTGATGGTATAATATCACACTTGCTCCTAATTTTCAAAATATTTCATAAAGAAAACCCTTACTACTTGCTGATCAGTATCAAAGAAATCAACAATTTTGGCAACAGTTGTTTAATAGTTTTACCAGCTATGATGTTAGATGGCCTCACATTCTGCTTAACATTAGTTGCTGTTTGATGCGTGACATGATGAATGAGGATCTTGTTTTCATAGATTTAGCTCTTCAAATTGTTATTCCAAATAATTAGAAATCCCATATATATATGCTAATTCTAATCTTAAACTATCAAACAATGTCTATGTATGATCTTACATAAACAAAATGAAAGTTATTTTGACAGCCATTTTTTTATTCCAAAACAATCTAGGTTAAATAAAATAAGAACTCTGTAAAAACCCTCCTTGATTTCAGAAATTTTGAAACTGGATAGTGAAGAACCTAACGTCTTCAGAGGACAGAGTTTTTTAAGGTCAGTGCACTAATGTGATTTCAATACACTTTTGGAATACGTGTATTTATATCGTACTGTAGAAGTTTATTCTGGATTGTTTCGCTTAAATCCCATTGTACTTTTGCCAGATGAAATTTTCTTTCCCTGTAACATTGTTTACTCTGAATTCAATGATTGTTAATAACTATTTTTTTATTTACAATGGTTCACGAATACGGCATTTTTTATTTGAAATTTTTCTGTTTCTTGACTTTGATATTCCATATGAACAATGTCTTTTTCCATTCCTATATCGTCTGTAATTTTGCTTGCTTACTCGAATTGAAAGCTCCAGATTAACTAGACGTACCAACCCATATTTTCTATCAAATCACATTATCTCGTTACATTTTTAAATCTCTTTTTTCCAAAACATAAGCGAATCAATGGAGTTACAGAATTCAGTCAACGAGTCCTATATTAATATTAGTTATTTGGTTCTTGACACACATCATGCATATTGAATTAAATAAGATTTTTGGTTTTCTTCTGTATTTAAATTATGAATGCTTCATTTGATTTTCATTTGTATGTTAACTATTAGTTTAAGTATTTTACTTATTTCTTTAACAGCCTCACCAAATAAAAATTGTTCTTATAATAATTTTATGATTGGTTTTAATTTAGGATTAGTAACTATTGATAAATAATTACTTTGAACAGAGATTTAGGCTATGTAATCATTCATATGTACTTTGTATTTATAAATAAACAACATTTACGATTAATTTCAAATATCTTATAATCGAAGTCAAACTTGCAAGATTTCCTAAAACATTCCGTCACACTTTTAACATGTTCTTTTTCACTTGTAAACCGAAAATACTGTGGTTCGTTTAGAAAACATGGCTCATAGTCTTACACCCATTGCTACGAGTCTTGAAAACTTTAAACTTTTGTACTATCACATAAATGATTATCAAACAAATTTTTGCCTTTCCTCAAGAAACTTTAAATTTTTGTGCTTTATTTATAAAATATTTAGTCCAAATTTCCTATAAAAAGATGAAAGTTGATTTATGTGGCCATGTAAAATGACTTCAAATGATGAATTCATCACACATACTGTTCAATCAACAGGAGCGATGCAAAAACCATTTCAAGAATTTTAATTATCTCTAATACATTAGAAAAATTTGGGGAAAAATGAAATCAAGAAATGACATATAGGTAATCAAAATATAGGTGGTTATCAAAATAATGAAATCACCTTAAATTTATAAAGCATTTTTTATTAATATGGTGAAGAGTCAAATTTGTCATATAATACAGCTTTGATTCGCTTAAGAGTTGCCTCATACAAGTGGCGAATCGTGTTTATAAGAATATTGTATCATTTTTTCAAGGAGATATAAAGCTCTTGAGAGATACCGGTAGAGGACATACTGATTAAATATTTATTTATATTATTGGTCTATTTTATAGTGTTCAATGTGAACGATTTCATATTGAACGATATAAAATAGACCATAACGGCTTAATTATAGAACTAAATCATTACATATTCATTATAACTATATGTTTAAATTTTTGAAAATCTAGTAGTACTAGATATATGTATTATATGATAACTAGAATATAAACTAAGTGTTATTTAAAAAAATGCAAAAACATCATTAAAACTTATTCTATAACTTTCTTTAAAATATCATATTATATTTGCAAGCATTGCATGTCCAAAATATAATTTTCAGCAATGGCAATTTTTTTTGTTCTTTTTTTGGATTAATGATAGATTGTAGCACAAAATCATTGAATGCCATCTTGAATGAATGGTTGAAATATATCAGTTAATATTTTTTAATGCTGCAGGAAAATTTTGTTACTATCTATCCCAACAGATATACCCTTACAAAGCACAACTTTGTTGCTTAGCATTCTTCAGGAAATATTTTGTCATTATTGAATATAAAAGGAAGCCGTCTTATCACAATTATATTGATATTTATGAATTCAGGCATTTTATATATTCTTCATTTGACACCAATCTATTGCATACATTTATCTACGCCCTCTGTTAGTTTCCATCCATTCAGTTCTTTGAAGAAATTGTTTCTTATTTACGATAACATCTTGACATCGTGCTCAACATCACATTAAGTTTCAAGCTGAAAAATCTAAGATAATAATATTGCATGGGTGTTAAATGTTTTTATCATTAAGTTATTGAGTTTAAAATTATTTATCAAGGATATTAATAATTTTCTGTTGGTAAAATGAGAATTTTTCAAAATTTCTCTCTATATAAATTTGGTTTTTGAACAAAGTTTAATTTCATGAATCAAATTTCTGTGATAGCAATCCGAATATAATAATGATTCATATAGACGAAAATATCTAAAAGCAAAAGTAAATTTATACAAGAGTATAAAATCTTATTCAGATAAAGTAGAAGTGATTTTTATTTCTACATAAAATATTATATCAATTGGTAAAAATACAATATTCTTAATTCAATATTGAAAGTGGTAAAAAGTTGTCCAAAATTAACATTAATTTTTTACCATCAAATTTTTAATTTTATGAATCTTGAAATTATTTTGTTGTTGTAAATTACATGCTAATCACATCATTGTAACTAATGTAGGCAATACTCTAATGCAGTCAACGCTTAAGTTTCCGGCAAATCAAGAATTGGCAAGTTCCACACGTGTGTTTGTGTAAAGATAAACAAAACCACCATCATGAATTATACATAAAAAGAGAGTAGCCTTCACTCCCGATTCTTAAATTGCGATTTATCTTCGCAGATAACTCTCAAAACTCTTAAGGGATATCTCTGATTCCGAGCTTTTCACAGCTTCTTGCAATCGACTCGGCATTTCCCCAAGTGAGTTATCCGCTGCGTCCGTGCATGAATCCAAGAAGTCCGTGTGACTTGGGAAGCTGATGAGGCTTTCTCCATCCACTTGAAGAGGGAGCCTGATTGCAAGGTTCCCCCCTTGGGAAGGAGGCGAAGGAGAACGTGCGGAAGGAGTGCAGGGAATTCGTCGACAGTGACGATGTGTGGAGGGGTTCCCACAAAGTTTATGCCAAGACCACCCACGATGAAGTGCTCTTATTTCAGACCTAAAATTGTATTAAGATGCTCTCCTGAATCAAAAGAGAGAGATAAGTAATTGCAATTAAAACCTGAGAACTCGTTGACAACTTCACTTTTCCCTTTTAAATAAATACATGAATTTAAAATGGAGTCTCATTGAATGTCAGTTTTCCCTCTTAAACATTAAAATTACATAGCAAAGATTCAAATAAAGGAGCGCAATTGTATTAATGTCAGTATGTATATGAAACATTAACCGTCAAGCGTAATAATTAAGGAATATATTCTAAGTAAAACAATTTTGCTTGTTGGATATTTAGTATTTGTGTACTTGCGATTTTTAACTTTTGTGGATTCCTCTTTAATTTAGTTAAGATTTTAGAACACTTGAAGTATTTCAAAATATTAGCTTTAAATATATTTTAATTGCAATGACTAAACTATTTGTTATTGTGTTTATTAGATGAATAACTCATACAATGTATAAATTATGTTAGAAATAAAGGTGAATATTTTACCTTTATTCTTTAAAATCATTTTTTGAACTTAATTTAAAATTGCATCATGTTAATTAAGTGAAGATAAACCTTATTTGAAAATGAAAATAACACACACATAAGAGATTTCACAATTCCCCTTTCTTTTAAAGTAAACACCTATTTTAAAAATATTACTTATGATGTACCTATCGATTATTTGTTTTACGCAGTTGAAGAAAGTATAAAATGGCATATATTTCACAGTATAATAAAGGAATATAGTTTTAAACATTTCATCTAAAAAGATGTTAATTTCAATAATTAAAAAATAATGTTAATCTCAATGGAAGAAAATACTTTCAAATTAACTTTTTAATCAATACTAGTTTTGGTAATGAAAGCGTAAGACGAGTATCAAAATAAAAGAAATTATAATTAAAATTTAAAAGGTTAATTTGATATAATGATTGATTAGATAATATGAAAGTGTTTTCATTAGGTTACATCAAATGAATGAAAATTTTTGAATTTAGAAATTTATCTTTCAATTATTTCTGATTACAGTATTCGAGGAAAATAATTGGAGTTATATTTTATAGATATGAAATGATCGTTAGTGAAAAAGTCAAAATCGAAATATAATGAATAAAGTGTTCTAATAACTACAAAATCTGCTTACTGCTGGATATTATACGTATATTTCTAATATTCAAATAATCTCAATTTTCTTTGATGAACAGAAAAGAGTTTGCCACATTTTTAAATTTACAATCACATTTTCATTAATGTTGTATCCGGATATTTCCCTATACCTAGCCCTGAGTTGGTCTCTATCAGTTAATGGAAGCAGCCAGGTATAATTTTTGGGAATGGAAGCAGCCAGGTATTATTTTATTCACTTTGAGGGAACATGACGGAATTTCGGCTAAGACGAGATTCAAACTCAGTACCTTCCGATAGTGAGAATGATGCTACAACCAACCAAGCCACCATAGCCTAACATTTTTATTTTAAATTGAGCTTATTAACTTAAATTTAAACTGTCTAGATCAACAATTAGGTTAGCAAATCAGAAATAAATCGTTTGACCATCAATAAAAAATACTTATATACAAAGAATTATATAATAGGAAAATTCAAAACATATATTTTATATCTTCATTCTTTTATCTAGATGCTAAATCAAATAGAAAATTAAATGAATTATGTTTTCTTTACTGGTAAAATGTAAATAATACTCAATATAATTTTATCCCCAAAAAATTACCATTCATTGAAAAGTTTCTAATACCAAACTATTTTATTCTTAAACAATGTTTGAATAGTAGTTAGAAAAGGTATCTAAACATAGACACTCTTTATTTAATAAATATGATAATCTTCTCCTCGTATTCTGTAATGAGGCATAATTCTTTCTGTATAAATCCCACATGGCAAGGTATTTTAAGAGTGCCACCGGAACGGAAGAAAATCTCCTAAGATGCATTAAGCTCATTTCCACCTTCGCAACTAAAGTAGTCCATTTAAAATCAATTCCCACAGTTGCCATCCCGAGAAGTAATCCTGTTCCATTTCTTTTCTTGGTACTGTCATAAACTCTTTATGGAGTTGAGGGGAGGAAGAGCTGTAATTAATGGAGATGAGGCCGCCGAATGAAGAAGAGTTGACGCGTGGAGTTAACTGTGCGCACTCATTAATCAAGTAGAAAGTGTCAGCCGCTTGTAGGACACCCTCCAGTAATGACACGGAATGCATTCGAGGCAGCTGAGAGACAATAATGGGACTCCAGAAGACGTCCTTCGCCGGCACTAATTAACACAGGTACTCAACTTGATTTCCAAGAGACGCCATTGTTGTCCTCACGCTTTCATCGATTGGATGTTTGACCAGTGATTCCATTGTTTAACTAAAAAAAATTCTTGTATCAATTACAACTTCAATGAAAAGAAAATTTAATTATTTCTTAGACATAAAAAGAAGAGAAAAAAAATTGTTTATAATAACATGAAAAGCACAATTATTATAAAAATAAAATATAGGCTGGTGAAAAGCAATTAGCAGTAAATTTATAACTAATATACATTGGCCATTGTTTGAAATAAATAAAAATGCAATTTCTGTTTTGAAAGAATTATTTAACATAAAAAACGAAAATTCCCTATATATATTTTTGAAATGATGAATTTACATACAAATCCATGAATGTATCAAATCAAAAATTAATACTTCAAATTCCTTTCTATGAAATAATTAAATAGATTTGAAAAGTGAAAAAGGTTTATTCTAAATTTGTGATAATTTATTTTGCTTGAACTGATTGAAATTGGTTTAAATGATTTGATTGACACTGTCATTCAATATACAGACGTCAGTACAAGAGTACATGAAGCACTCACTGTACTGTTATATTTTGCAGTACAAAACAAGTATAAAAAAAATTAAATTTTTATGAAATGTTCTTTGTTACTAAGAACAATATATTAAAATTCAAAAACTTAAGTAAAAGATTAAAAATAAATATACTATATGGAAAAAAGTAGACTTTAAAGCAACAAAACAATTAAAACAAAGCAATATTATATAGATAATATTCATTAACGATCAAAATGACTTGTAATGAGAGAAAACATAAGTGTTTAAGAAGGTACATGACAAACAAAACGTTTTTAATAAGTCCATAATTAGTAGACTAAAAATATACAGCAGAAATTATTTTAAAAAGAACATATACCACGAAATGAACAAAATTGAAAATTTAAAACTATAACAGTTAACTAGTTAGACGATATCCCATTCTTCTTTCGATATCCCATTCCCCCTATCTTTATTCTTAGATATTCCTAAAAGCGAATACAAAATTTCTTATTTCAAACATTGCAAATTCTATCACTAACAAAATGAACTTCCAATTCAGATGTGTTAACTTTTAACAACATACCAGAATAAATACAAAAAATGAGCTTTTAATTTCATACCTCCTACCACAATAAATGATATTCATCGTTATATATTAGGATTTCAATTTGTTTATTTTTAACTGTTGAATATATGTAAGTACAGTTTTCATGATGTGAAAACTTCAATTTTTAATTTTTTTAAAAATCCTATGCAACACAATTCTGGAAGTTGAGAAATCATTGTATTAAGCTGAAGATATTGCTAACATTTGTATTTCAATCATTTCACTTTGAAAAACGTTTGAAAAAGGAAAATATAATTTTGCTTTGCTCTAAAGAAGTATTTTTGATTTTATAAATATTGATTCTCAAACTAATAAATACAATAGAATATTTTTTCTGTTATGATATAGTTTCATTGCATTTAAATAATTTACACGAATATTTCTTCTTCTAGTATTAACATTTAATAACTAAATGCAAACCTTCTAACACATATAATGATTTTTATTGACTACAACATCGTTTCATTTGCTGTTGTTATTCCTTTCTTCAAGACATAAGTGACACAAGACATGAGTTTCAACTTCTGGAATCTTGTTTCAAATTATCTACTTCTGGTGGAGAGCATCCTAAAGTATTGTTGAGTATTAGTTATTATACAGTAGCATCAAAAATAATAAATATTCTATAATTATTTTATAACATAACTAATTAATTCTCAAACTTTATTAATTATACCTTGGTCAATTTATAATTATTATTAAATAATTATTTATTAAATAATTCCTTGGGT
>JAPDSC010003522.1:0-18909 GCA_026290005.1 Latrodectus geometricus
CGATACATTTCTTTTACCATATGTGATTTTCCAAGATACGAGGCATTCAAATCTTTGCGTTTGTGATATTTTTAAGGCTTATATTAAACTGTCTTTAATACATTTACACAAACTGTTTAATTTAAATAAGCTAATTTTACGTGTAATATGTGTATGTTTGTTAGTATATATGCAATAAAAGTTGCATTATATTTTCAAATCTATTTTGCTAATTAATTTCTGATCAAATATGAAATTGTCCCTGTATCTTATTAATGACAAATAAATATTGAAAATAATATTTCTTGAGATTTTTATTTAATTTGTTTATATATTTCATTTTTCATTCATTCATTAGCAGTGTTATATATTATTTCATATAACAAGTTAAATATTTTAAATTTTAGGTACCTGGATGTAAATGATATCTCAAGAATGCCCGAAGATTTGAATCTTTTCAAGGATTTAGAACGTCTGTAAGTAATTTTTTAAGTAGATAACAACTGTAGAATTTAAGCATACTTAGTTAAGTGTTCAATAAATTTTTAGAACCTTGAAACATAAAGAATCTTTTCATTTTACCAATGGATTTTATAAGTACATTATTGTATCTTTCTGAAACTGCTTCATATTATATATATATGATAAAGACTTTTGCTTTCTTTTTTAATATTTGCTTTAAAACTTTAGCAATCCATCTCACCAGTTTCACATGAAGATTCATTTTGATAACCAAAAATGAGTTTAACTTAATCGAAATTTAAAAATATTTTTCACAACCATAAGCAATATTTTTCGGATTATGTATTAGGTTGGAGAAAAGGAAATCCATTATTTTTACGTGAACTTTATGCAACTTCTTTTGGATTCACTTTGTAAAAAGGTTTAAAACAGCTTTCATGTAGATTTTTAGGTCTTGCGCGTTACGACTGCTGACATGCGGTTAACTTCGATCATTTTTGATATTTTATAGACATTTTCGACGATGCTGTATCCACATGTGAGGTGCATGTCTAACATCAAAAATACCCGAACGGAATCGACGAAACAAAAATTGTACGTAACTGGTTGTTACAGTCTTATATAGGACGATAAACACCTTTCACAATTTTAGCCACCCGGCTATCTTTTTCGCCGTTCCAAGAGAAAAACGAAAATGTATCGAATTTTCTGTTTGTTGTCTTCCATTTTTAAAACCTTGTACTCGTAACTGAATTAATCAAACAAAAAACCGCAAGAGGATATTTTAGTGTCAAATGTCACCTTTTCAACGAGCATAAATCTGAAATTGTTTGATAGATACCTCACGAGATATCGATCACTACAGACGTCTACCGAAAAAATAATGGATTACTTTTTCCCCAAACTAATATAATAAATTACACTGCACTTAACCATTAGCAGTTATAGAGAGTTTGATGAAATAGTGCTTAGAAATCTATTTAAAATTTTTATGTCTTTATATTAAAACTATATGTTTATTTTAGAGATCTCAGCAATAATCAAATCACAGTTCTACCAAACCATATTGTATCCAACTTAAGCAAGTTATCCACATTGTAAGTATAGGTTGATATTATGGATAGTATTTATTACAAATTTTACATTGTGTAATGTATTTGAGTGTTTTGCATTGAAATCTTTCCTATTTTAAATGCACTAAATATATGTTGTTTGTCATTTGTTTTACAGTTTCTTCTTTCTATCTTATCCAACCCCACGTAGTATCTTTACCCTTTTCTCCACCCCATTATTTTAAATTCCATTTTTGGATTTGTAACCTATTTTTATTTCTTTAAGGATTCTAAGTTATAACAAGCTTCAGTGTATTCAAGTTGATAGTTTACTGGGCCTGAAATCTCTGAGAATATTGTAAGTGTTTATATTTGTCTTTTGAATCGCATATTATGTATATTGTTTTTATTACAAATGCTTATATTGTGTTAATTATAATCTCCTGCATATTTTAAATATTTATGAAGTAGTTAGAAAAAATATCTTATCTTTTTTGTGACTAACATTTCATTCATAAAATAATTTGAACGTTTTAATAAAATTAAAGTTATTTGACAAAAAAAATTCATTGAGGAAAGCTATAAAATGTTTCATTTTTATATTGTATATGAAGCAAATCTTTAATATATTTTGCAGATCCTTGCAAGGAAATGATATTTCAATGATTCCTGATGGAGCATTTAGAGAACTTGTGTCTATAACACACATGTAAGTTAAGTTTCTGTTCTCTTAATATTCAATTAATTTACATTTTTTATGAAAAAGTTATAAATTTTTATCTTATAAAACTTTATTAAAAGAACAAGAATAACAGAATTAATAAACTGCTAAAAAAATTCAACAACTCGTTGTTTGAGATTAGAAATTACCTTACATTTTTTTAAAAAAAATTTCGTACTTTTCCATTTTACCATCGTAGGTGATAATATGATTAAATGGTATTACAAAGCGAAACAAAACATCAGAAATTGCTCTTTTACCATAATGATTTTTAACCTTTTACAACATTTTAAATTATGAAAATATATTTATGCCTTAAAAGTAAATTTTCGTGAGTTGTCACTAAAAAAGTCAAAACGCCGAGATTTGCACCGTCGAAATTTTTCAACAGGTGGTGATTATTGAAATTAATTATATATTTTTCTTCGTTAAAGGAAATTTTCAATTGAAAAATGGAGGGAAAATAGCATGTTATTGCATCCTTTAAAAAAATTTTTATTATAAAACACGTTTTATTAGGATCTTTAAAAATCTGATTGTTTTATTATATAAAAAGAGAGATTTTCATTATTATTATAATAAAATTAATATTATCATTTAATAATTTTATTCTTATGGACCAAAATAATAAAGTAATCAAGCTATATTAAATAATCAGTGAGAGCCTCCATTATAATAAATCTCAATTATTTTTCACTAGCGATCTGGTCACATGTAAGTTATTTATTTGAGTTCAATAAATCAGGAGCCCTATATGCTGTGCTCCTTGATGTATATTTTCAAAGCAGTCTTATTAAGAAAATTATTATTAAGAAATAAAGTTATTATTAGTAAGAAATAAAGTTTTATTATTTACATACATTCTCTCTCTCTCTCTCTCTCTCTCAATCACTCTCTTTCTGAAATTTTAGTGTCAGATTTAGATAATATAATGGAAGAAAATATTCGATGTTCAATATTTCGTAATAAAGATAATATTGGTTAAGCTTATGTCGAAGGCTTTGTTAAAAAAATGTATTATAAATTATATAATTAATTACTCAAAGTATTCAAGTAGTAATTATCTCAATTATAAATCATATAACTGTTCATTTACATGTTAATGAATAATTTTTAAAATGTTGTAAATGACAATCTGCCGTTTCACTATCTCTCATAAGAAACTTCGATGTAATATCTTTTGAAATTAAGAACTTTTAGATAGCTTTCAATCAGTAACACACTCGCAGTTTTGTTTGTTTGAAACGTTTCTTCCAGCTATAGCATAATTTAAAATTTCCTATTTTAATGTTTTCCTTTTATAGAGGCATTTGCAGTTTTTAAAATGATATTGTTTGAATGGGAACTAAAAAGGACATATGTTATCTAATTTTATTTTTAAAAAATGAATTGGCTACTAGTTTAATAAGCTACTAGAAACTAACAATTTTCTTAGATCATAAAAATATTTCCTTTTCAGATTAAGAAAAAGAGATTTTTCTCCGTAACAAGTGCAATTTTTGTATTTACATAAAAAATATTTTGTGATCACGACAAAATAAAATTCTCCATTGAATTACTACACCATGGATCTTTACAGTGCAATGATATTTAAGAAAAATTTTAAACTAGACTCTTTTGACACTGCATAAATTACCTTACTTGAGGTCATTTTCATAGATAGTGGGCCACATTCAAGTGTTGCTTGGGAAGGAACCCTGAAAACTCCCAAGCACTCGATAAACAAACAAGCAGAAATCAGTAGCATAATATTTGTTGTTGCTGTTGTTGTTACTATGTCTAGTAATATACTAGAAGACTTTCACTAGTCCATTTGCTTTCAGAAAATTGAAAATAAGCATAGGAGACTTGTATAGGTCTTTAAGAGACAACCCCAGGCATTTAAAGATATGTGCCGGTGATGCTAGTACATCTTGACATTTAGGACAGTTAGCATTCTTCTTGAGACTTATCTCGTAAGTAAGGGCTTTCAGGTGTCCACTGAAGAATCGGGAAAGTGCTGTCTGAACATATCTATAGTAATCAAAAGCAAGGGATCTTCCAGGACAATCAGCTTGATACCAGGGATGACTAGAGGGGGCAAGCCAAATTTGACTGTCAGGATGTCTTCTAATGGAATACATGTTAAGATATGTCAGTGAATTGGTAACTGATAATGGATCCTCAGAACCTTCCTTCGCTAAAACGTCTGCTATTTCATTCAAAGTCAACATGCGAAAGAATCCATTAAAGGTGTGATGATACCTGCTTAAGCTTGCTATGAATTACGATTCTGACCCTATCACCAACTCTTCGCCAGTTTGAAAGATATTGAATGGCTCTACGACAGTCAAACAAAACCCATACTGTCCTAAGATCTGTAAAGAACAAAACAGCACTCAGTCCCTCTTCGATGGCTATAACCTTACCCTTGGAAACCGAACTAATGTCATAATTTCTTTTCTTTATTTTAACGATTCCATTTGTGAATTTAATGACAGGACTACTACAGGAACGAGAGTCTTCGCTTTTACTCCCATTAGTATAGATAAGTAGTTTCAGCGGGAATTGCGTGTGTATTTTCTAATGCAGATTGTCGTAACAGAGGCGGAATATCATTTTTCTTGGAAACTCGAGACGAATGTTCCATATGAAACCTGACTCTGGGGAGTCCCTCCGACGGATCTAAATATTGTTTCAAGGAATGCTGTTCAACATTATGGTCAATTAAACCAGCATACTCAATTTGACTAAATGGGCTATTTTTCTTAATTCTTTGGTTATTACTCCAGTGCTGCAAGAATTCTGAAGTTCTGTTTTGGGTGGCGTAACTGAAAAGTCTATTAAAATGTTTTACAAGGCTTGCATTTCTTCTTAGACTGAGGAATTGAAGGTCCACTTCATAAAACGCAATTTCATTCGGGCAACTGTTGTGTATGCCACTTATAATGCGAGAAGCGCTAAATTGGACTCTTTCCAAACTCTGGAAGTTGGTGGAGGAGGCATAAAAATAAACGGGGAAATCGTATTCCAAGAAAAGTCGATTAATAGCTGAATAAATAGTTCTCAAAGTGCAAGCATTGGCTCCCCAATCACGTCCTGAGATATACTTTAGAATGTTTTGTCGTTTTCTGCTCTTAAAAACCAGTGCATCCACATATTTGTTACTAATGAACTCTGGATCAAGAACGAAGCCCAACTATTTGGGATGTTTGTCATACGTTAAAGCTATATTATTCATAAAAACTTTTGATTGATAATTATAGATCTTCTATTTAGTAGTAAAAAAACTAACTATATATTTAGTTAGATTAAAACTCACTTTGTGGTTTTCCGTGAATTTCCACACTTCTTCAAGGATAAAATTGATGTTAGTCTCAGTTGAACTCACATCTGGGCCGGAGATTCAAAGGGCTAGACCATTCTCACAACTCCTTGATATAACCCTCTCAATCCCACAACCAGAAACATAATTATTTCTTTACTTTATCTTTTATAATTATTATAAAACAGTTTAAAATGACAGCTATAATACTGTAGACATTCATTTTAAGTTAATAATGATGTGGTGTGCTTAATTCTTTTCAAAATCTTTTAAAATAATGTATTATTAATGTACTTAAAATCGTGTTCACTCTAGTGCTTTGGGCGCCAACCCTTTGTATTGCGACTGCAATTTAAGATGGCTCTCCGAATGGATAAAGCAAGATTATATTGAACCAGGAATAGCAAGATGCGCAGAGCCTCGCTCTATGAAGGATAAACTAGTGCTGACTGCAAATTCAAATGGTTTTATTTGTTCAGGTGAGATACTTTCTCTTATGATTAATTTCTGTTAATAAATGAATCTTAAATTTTTATTTTTTTCATATGTACTTTTTGATTTATGTATGTTTCTTGAATATTTTAGTCATCTAGTTTATTTTATTTTATTGTGAATTATAAGTATCAGCTTATAAAGTAGATAATAACGATCTTTGGGTGTTCAATGATCTTAATAAAAAATACTTTATTTTATTTATACATAGTTTTTTAAAATTTCGCATGGTATTTTATTTAAGCATTCAAATATTCTGTTACAATAAATTCAAATAAAAATTGTTGAATAAATTCAAACCGGTAAAGCAAACTTGCTACTCTTAAATGGAACTATATCACAAATAATTAAAATCGGATTGATTCTTTAAACATGACAGATTAGCGAAAAAAAAAATTGAAGCAACTGCTTTTGTCATCAAAAAATTTCAAAGACTCAAAACAAAAAGTATAATTTCTTAGAGTAGGAGAGTCAATGAATTATATTTTTACCAAATATGATAAAAATACTAGAATTTATCTGATTGAATTTACGTTGAAGTTAATTTCTTATGATTTTTTTTCCTTGAAATTTCAATCACTTAACAAATCTCCATCTATATTAATATATATGCTTATATTATAATGCATTTGCTTATATTAAATTCCATATATTTGCATAAATATATCTAAATACAAGCAAAAGCAAATATTTGAATCTATATATACAAATATTTATCTATACTCACTATACGTATAAATGAGAAAGTCAAATAAGAGAAGGGGAAAAAAATAAATATAACAAAAATGGTTACTCACCGTTTTCCTTCGGTTGCCATTCCTGATGAACAAAATCTTCATTTCATGATTGTTGGCAGCATTCATTTTGTGTAAATATTATTTATATAAATCATTGTTTTAACTATACTTAAATAAATTATTGAATCCTATTAACTATATTTATGTGCATTTAGAAGAATTCACAAATGCATATTTAATGTAAATTTGATACATTTTGTTCTTTTGGGGTAAAAAAGAAGTAGAATCTCCTCTGTGCTCTAACTTTCACACCACGTTAATGGAGGCTCTTGTAATGGTAACCATAGTTTACTGAATTCACTTTCAGAATTTGATTTATTAGAATTAAATTTCAATATTTTCTTGCCTTTACATGTTCAAATTACCGGCATTAATCTGTCTAAATAATTAATATGTTATAATAAATATCTAATGTTCGCATCTGAAAGTATTGTTTGTATTTAACACTAAACATACCGGGGATTTTTTTTATTCGGCAAAATTAATGGGAAAATGGGTCAAATGACCCCTTTCGGTAGTTTTAGTGTTAATATTCTATAGTATCATCAGTAGCCGTTTCAATTTTTTCTATATGCTATTGTTTCCCATCTTAGAGTATTGAATATTATCTAAAATATGAAGCTTATATTTTAACAAACAATTTCTTACTAATGCATAGATTAGGCCTAGTACACTCTTCATTAACTTTCAAAAGTCTCTAACATTGATTGTTATATGTTAATTAAATTCTAAAATCAATGTAAATCAGTTTTTCCCCCCTCAATATTATATATATTCTACAATTTACCATAAATTATCAGAAATTTCATGCGGAAATTAAAATTTTAAATTCTTGTATTTTTTTTTATTTGTTCTGCTACGCTTCTAATAAAACTTTCGCATGCGTTCTTATGAAAGCCAAAATTATAATTAACTGTTATTTTAATTGCATTTTCTTTTATTAAATTCATTTTTTTTTTTTTTTTTTTTTTTTTTTTTTTTTTTTTTTTAAGATTTTGCAATTCTTTTAAATTCAGATCGTTGATCATTTCTAATTTTTTCCTTTAGTGTATTCAGTCAATTTTTAACAATATTTGTAAAATAAATAAATGTTGTTACTTATGACACTTGGCGAAGAAAAGCTCACCCAAGTCAGGGACTAGGCGAATGAAGCCAGAAGATCGTCTTCCATTTTGAACAGAGCACTCTTAGACGAAGGTGTAAGTGCGACTTTGGCTCATAGATGGCAACACCATCTTAGTCTCTCCAATTTAGAGATTGAAGTCTAAGAAGACCCATGGTTTGGTTTCAATCACCCCCAGAGATATTAATTTGAAATGGGAACATGGAGGATATTGCGATTTGACATATTTTACGTTCCCCAGTCGCTATTAGTGAACACGACGTATCTTCGGCTAAGCCGAGATTCCAACTCACTACCTTCTGGTAACGAGAACGACGCCCTAACCAACCAGGCCACCGCGGCCCTTAAATAAATAAATTAAGCTTAAATGCACAAAAAATTTATTTATAGAAAGTAAATTTATCCTATAAATTCATAAAAGTTCAGGTGAAAATATTTGTTAGATTGACTTTAATATTCTGTTTATTACTGTTTAATAACAATCATTTCTATATTACAAAAAATTCCTTTTCCTCAGTACTTTGCAGAAAAAGTGGATCATTGAATATGTGTACTAGTTGATCATTAAATACGTATACTAGTTGATCACTGAAGTGTACTGATCTAAGAACTGAGCTAATCTTTAAACCTTTCGCAATGAGTTGTGTTTTTTTTTTTTTTTTTTTTTTTTTTTTTTTTTTTTTTTTTTTTTTTTACACAACAGAATAATTTTGGTTGCATGAACTATGAGTAGGGCACACTAAAATGCTAAAACTAAGATGTTATATTTTTAGGAAGATTTTAAACACTGATTTAGGACCGGAATATATGTGTCCCATCTGTCCTGACAGAGAAGCGTTTCTGTCCCAAAAGAATTTATTAAAATTTGCTTGGAACGTATGTGTCCCATTAGGCGCGAAAGGGTTAAGAAAAAGCTGATTAAATTGATGAAGTGTACATGATAAAATTCATTATGCCTAAATATTTTTTGCACTTTTTTTAAGAACATAATAGTTTATGAGTTCTTTTGTTTTCCAGGCAAACCAGAACCTGAGGTACTTGCCAAGTGCGATGCTTGTTACACATTCCCGTGCCAGAATGGTGCTACTTGCAAACCTAAGCCATTGCGTGACTACGAGTGTATCTGTGCCCCTGGTTATCATGGCGTCAACTGTGAATACGTCATCGATGCCTGTTATGGTAATCCATGCGAGAACAGTGGAACTTGCAAAGTGATGGAAGCTGGGCGCTTCAGGTGATAATTCTTAAAATGACGTACTTAATCATTGGTGCTCATAGAAAGACAGAGATTATTTCTAGTTTAAAGATAGA
Organism: Latrodectus geometricus; assembly: GCA_026290005.1. Taxonomy (NCBI): domain Eukaryota; kingdom Metazoa; phylum Arthropoda; class Arachnida; order Araneae; family Theridiidae; genus Latrodectus; species Latrodectus geometricus. Next base: position 9,242 of record JAPDSC010003522.1, read on the forward strand.
AATAAACAATATGAGATTTCTGCTTGCTTCCAACTACGGAAAGCAAAAGTAGATCAAGCAAGAATTTCGGTCACAATCTTGTAGCTAAGATTTTTTTATGTACATATTGCGAAGCTCTGACACTTTGACTTTCTTGGAATTTTCTTGATATGCATTATAAAAAATTATAGAATTTCGAGTTTTTATCGCTTTATTTCATAATTAATCTAAGTCATAAACAAACTATAAACTTTGGGCTGTTGTAGACATGCTTTATTGAATAAAACTTTAGAAAAGTCTTAAGCTAAAATATTATTATTAAATGCGCCATGAATTTCTTATTTATGTAGGTATATGAATAAATATGATTAACTCAAAGTGCTGATTAATTGATTATATAATTTTTAGTACCAATTAATTTACATTATTCAACATTTTATTAGCATAATTTTCTTAGTTATCTTTTTTCCTATAACTTATAAAATAATCATGGATTCTTTGTACCAATATAACTGCCTATTTTGTAGTTATAAAATTTTCTGGATTCAAGCGGTCAATTAATCCACACAATTGAAATTCTGAGGATTTATTAATAAAGCTTTTAATGTAATAATAACTTTTATTGTTAAAAACATGTTACATTCTTAAATTATTTGATTTTAGGTCTGACAAGAAATTACTACAGTAATGCCAATTTTAAGAGTAATTTTATGAATTATTAATTAAAGAAATATGCATAAATGATTTTAAAAACAATGCTTCTAATAATTTAGTTTTCTAATATACGATTCATTTGATTTTTTTTTCTAAAAAAGTAATTATAAAGTAAAATACTGATTATAAGATCTGTCTTAAAGAAATTATCTTATTATTTTAAGAAATGACTATGCTTAGAGAAAACGTAAATAAAATGACATGATTGCATGAATAAAATGCTGCAATATAAAATACAGTATTAGAATATAATTTTCTTTTAGCAAAAGTGGTTTATTTTAATTGTATTTGTCTCTCCCGCATTTATTTCACATTATTGTATAAGACAAAAACACATATTCATTTATTTTGTTTCAGTTTATGCAAATTTATTGAGTTTGTTTTATTCTAGTTGTCATTGTCCACCGGGATATGAAGGTGACCGCTGCGAAACAAATATCAATGACTGCATTGATAATAAATGTGAGAACAATGCAACATGCATCGATCTTATTGAAGAATACGAGTGTAGATGCAGTCCTGGATACACTGGTATGTATGCATTTTTAATGACAGTTCAAAACAATCAAAGACATGGTTTCAAAACAAATTATAATAATAATAGAATAAATGTAATAATAATTAATTAATTGCATATTTTATTTTTTAGGAAACTATTGTGAAAAAAAGATAAACTTCTGTACGAAAGAATTTAATCCGTGCAAAAATGGCGCTACTTGCATTGATGAAAACTATTCTTATAGGTGAGTCTCCATTTTCTGTTATAATTTATGTAATATGAGCTTAATTTTAATTTCTGGTATTAAATTTATAGTTCAAAAAGTGCCAAAGGTTTTTTTTAAATAAATCTAGTCAACTAATTAAATTTGCATACAATCAGTATATATGAAAAATTATAATAAAAGCGAGTGTTGCAAAAATATATTTATTATTTTTAGTTAATTGTTTTCGCCTTTTACTGTGTTAGAAAAGAATCTTAGATACTTATACTTAACATGTATTGTATATTCACTTCTACAACCATTAATTACTGTTTCGATCTCTTTCAAAGATAAATTTCAGATGTATTGAAAAAACGAACAAAAACGTTTTACAAATTATGGCAACTAGCTTATTGTATTATATTTCTATTACAGTTGTGCCTGTTCACTTGGATTCACTGGAGAGAATTGCACTGTTAACATCAATGATTGCCTTGATCATTTGTGCCAAAATGGAGGCACCTGCATTGATGGAATCAACACATATAGATGCCAATGCCAGGATGGCTTTTCTGGTGCCTTCTGCGAACTAGAGAACATGGTGGATCTTCTCTACCCCCAAACCAGTCCCTGTCAGCACCACGACTGTAAGCACGGGGTCTGCTTTATGCCTAGCAATGCCCAAGATTATATCTGCAAGTGTTCGCAAGGATTCACTGGGAAGCGGTGCGAATCTCTTACAAGCATCAGCTTCCATGATGGGTCCTATGTAGAACTCGATCCTTTACACACCAAGCCAGATGTTAAAATATCAATTACCTTCGCCACAGAACAGAATTATGGAGTTATGTTATACAACGGAGAGTCTCAGCATTTGGCTGTCGAATTATTTAGGGGCAGAATTCGGATTAGTTATGACGTTGGCAACTATCCAGTATCCACTATGTTTAGCTATGAGACAGTTTCAGACGGAGAACCACATACCGTGGAGCTGTACTTGGTGAAGAAAAACTTTACGATGAGAGTGGACAATGGCACTTCGAGAACAATCGTGAATGATGGTCCTAAGGAGTATCTGGAAGTATCAACGCCTCTTTTCATGGGCGGAGTATCTGAGGAAGCAGCCAGTAGCGCTCTTAGACAATGGCACTTGAGAAATGCTTCTAGTTTCGACGGTATACCAATATAAACTATATTTATTTTCATTAATTTTATCAACGGAATGCGTATTTTATCTCTTAAGAAAAAATGTTTTAATAACGATCATTTTTAATGTGAAACTAAATACATAATTTTTCTTTAAAGTATTGTATTTCGTCTATAAAATGTATGTTTTTATGAAGAAGCATTTTCAACTTTTTTGTTTCAACTCGGGGCAAGTTCCTTAAATATGTTTTTTTCAGGTTACGATCAATGTAATTTAGATGTCACTTTCAAAAAAAATATTTTCATTTTAATTATTGCTTTTAGTAATTAGTAATACATAATTTTAATTTTTATTATTTATAAGTAGTTTATTTATAGCACCAAGAAGGAAGAAATTTTCTGCATGTGATTCAAAAAGTTTCCGCTGATAGTTTTTTACATCTCAACACAATTTTTCAATTGAATTTCACACTTTTAAGCAATTTTAATTTTTTCTCTACTTTAAAAAACAATAAATTACTGATACCATTCTGTTCATTAAATCTATTTCCAATTCATTCGTACTTAAAAATATTTATATTTTGATGTTCAGGCTGCATCAAGGATGTGCGTCTGAATGGGAAGATGCTGGACTTCATGGTGGCAAGAAAGCAACAGAGGGTGACGCCGGGGTGCGCAGAACTTGAAGATCCCAAACCCTGTAAAGAGCATCTTTGCCAGAAGGGAAAATGTGTACCTCTTGAAAAAAACAACTATGAATGCCAGTGCAGGAAAGGATGGAGTGGGACATATTGTGACCAAGGTAGGACATTTTTTATGTTAACTTCAAAGGCTATTTTTCAGAAGATTTCTGCTAATAGCCTATTGAGTTGCATTGCTATAATTTATATATCCATAAATTTTTAAAAATGGTTATTTTCTCAGTTTATATATAACTTTGCTTATTAGAAAAACATATTTCGATTTGGAAATTATAGAAATGAATAGATATTTAAATGCAAATGTTAAAAATGTTTTGGCATATCCCTCAAAGGCTTTTTTTAAGTTAAAATGTAACTTAACTATCTGCCTTTTTGTTATTTATTTTTGCTATTTAAAATCATTGAGTTCAGTTAATGCTTGAAAATTTCATACTGCAATTAAATGTTAGAATCAGTTTCTAAATCTCTAGAACAATTTTTTTTTTTTTTTGAAGTAGTCAGTAGATTAGCAGAATGCATAATTTGAAAACATTTTGAATCATAAAAGTCACATATTAGGTATATGCTTAATGGTCGTACTAGGTATATGCTTAGTCACATATTAGGTATATGCTTAGTCACATATTAGGTATATGCTTAATGGTCATATTAGGTATATGCATAGTCACATATTAGGTATATGCTTAATGGTCATATTAGGTATATGCTTAATGACTTTCCTTGATTCTCCTTTGAAATTCCACGCACAGATATCACACAGTATTAAATGATTTGAAAGACTGAGGGGTATTCTCATCTACAACTTACCTTCTCAGCAGTCTTCCAAAATCGGCAGCGAATTAGTGGCAAAACCCACACCTTATAACATCTATACAGATGGCTCACGAATTGAAGGGAAAACAGGATCAGCATTTGTAGTCTACTACGACAATCACATGATCTACAAGGGGAAATTCAAATTAAGGGACCGGAACTCTGTTTTCCAAGCGGAAGCAATTGCCATTGCCCAAGCCATCACCACCATAGATCTCCAGAATTTCACCCCGGCAACTATCTGGTCAGACAGCGCATCAGTCTTGTATGCACTTCTTGATCTACTACATAAGTCCCCGATCATCCACTCAATTCAAAACAAATTAGCAAGTTCACCATCACAAATTAATAAAAGCCCACCAAGGTGACACTGGTAATGAAAGTGCAGACAAGGCAGCTAAGGAAGCCACGATAATTGATGATACCGAGGCGCTGATTATCCCTTTCCCAAGATCGTCACTCACTGGGCAACTGAAGAAATTTACCATCAGCAATTGGCAGCAACTGTGGGATAATGCTACAACTGGTCGAATTACCAAAACCTTTCTCCCAGGAGTCACCAATCAGCATACATATTGTAATCCTTACCTGAATCAACTCCTCACATTTCACGGCCCATTCCCACAGTACTTCTACAAAATCCAGAGAGCAACTTCCTCCTATTGCATCTGTGGAGCTCAAGGTGACCCCCTTCACTATATTTTAGAGTGCTCGGAAACAGCCCCCTATCGTCTAAAGAAGCATGCACAACAAAATAACACCGATTTTCTCAAGTTTTGTCTCGGGGATCGCCATCGCAGACAACTACTCACCAAGCTCATGTTCTATATGACTGCAAGAGGACTGAAACTGTGCCGTGACCTGAGACTAACTCCCTCTACTGATGCTGATGACGCGGGTAACCAAACTGAGGACTCGGGTGATGAATGGTAGCAACATCAGTTCTATTAATTAAACATCAAAAATAATAACAACATACAAGGATAGCCCAAAAGAACTCGCCTCTGTTCCTCAGCTTCCAACCGGCAGCCCACTTGGGCGTTATTCTGCATACACGGACTTTCTTTTTCTCCTCACCTTGTAATTTGGTTTTGTTTCCCCTCATGCTCTCCAATGTTATGGCATATAACCAATTAGGACTTGAAGCCCCTTTACCTGAACTAGGGCAATCTGCCTCCAATTTGTTAGCTTCTATTGTTTTCTATTGTTTTTTTTAAATTTATTTTATTATTATTTTTTTATATTAAATATTGCAGAGATGCAGATGCTCCCAAGCACCTCTTAGAGGTCTAGGGGGCTCTAGCTGTGGGGAAGACTTTACCCGTTAACCACATGGTACAGTCCGGGGTCTCCCCACACAGTCAATCAATCAATCATATCAGATTCAAACATCAATTAAAATCACTTGAATTGATTGTCATTACATTTCTGATAAGGTCTACAAATAACCACCGTATAATTTCTTAATTATTCTTTTCAAATCATTTCTAGCAGCACATTGTTATAATTCGCAGCCTTATTTATTGAAATTATGACAAAAAATAATTGTATAACACAAAATGTAAATTTTTTTTAAAATTATTATATATTATTGATTACTAAGTTACTATATGTTATAAAATGCTTATTATATTAAAATTATATGTTTTTTATAGTTGAAATTATAACACATTTTCTTTTAGTTGCACTAATTTTTTTTTTATTCTTAGAAAAGTCAATTAAGATTATTTTGTACTCTGGTCACAATAGCTTAAATTTTGTCTGTATTGTATTTTAAAAAAATAAATCATGTTTCAATATTTTAAATACATACTAAATTTGTTAATATTTTCAATTGTACAAAATGAGAATAAACGAGTATTCAGTTGTAAAATTAGTTAGCCCAAGAAATGAAAGGGCAGACAACACTAAGATACAGAACTTTCTGTTTCAGCACCTTCTTGTCAGAAAGAGCAGTACAGGGAGTACCTGGAAGAGAATGGATGTCGTTCGAACAAAATGATCAAAATGGCCAACTGCGTCGGATCATGCGGTGACCAGTGCTGCCGGCCCCAGAGGATAAAAAGGCGCAGCGTGCGTATGATGTGTCCAAACGGCACGAAGTATACAACGCAAGTAGATGTCATCAGAAAATGCAAATGTGTTCAGAACTGTTAAAAGGCTTCTTTCATTTTAAGGAGAAAGAACAAGCGAACTTTGCATGCGCAAACTTACTCATCGTTGTCATCATTGTATTGCAAGGAAAAAAAAACTTTTTTCTGATTTATTTTCCCTGAAGGAACTTTTTATTTCTAACAAGAAACTAAACAAAGATGATCAGCATTGTACTTTAGTACACAAACGCGTGCAATTTGGATACGAAAATTATGTGGCATGTGTCGCAGTGGAATTTATGCAGCAAAGAAATCAATAATACGATGTCATGAATAAATTATGCAGCATCTATATTTTAACATTTCTTTTGCTAATAAGATATACTCCATTTTCAAACTAAAAATCTTAGGTATGATACCAATGAGGAATATATGTACAGATATAGAACAAAAAAATGTTTTATGTGTAAATAGTAAATGATGATCATCCTTGTTTAGATGTTCAGCAAATGAAAACGATAAAATGTCGTTGCTTTTGCAAACATTTCTAGACGTCAGAGTAGTCTTATATTTTGATTTCTTGTCCTTTTTCCCATGTGGATTTTAGAGAGGGGAAAAACCAAGACATTAGACACACTAGTACCTGCATCTTTAAAAGTTATTTGTTAGAATGATAATCGTCAAACTAAATCATTCAGTTCATATCGACGAAAGAAACACTGGTAGAAAAGAATATAACTGATTAAAACTAATGTTCACTAAAATTCTATAAAAACACTCATCTTTTACTGAAAGTGGCACATCGAGAACGCACACAAGATTAGTGCTGTACAGTTGGACTGTGAATTTAACATTTATTGTAGCTGATCGACAGGTGGAAATTAAAAGCGTTTTAATCCATATTACTAGCGTATATAGGAAGTAAATTAATACACAAAACGGTAACAAAAAACTATTTGTATATATTAAAGATAGAACCATCAAGAACTATTAATCTTATTGCAAATAATCTATGAATTTTTTTTTTTTTTGTTCATTAGATAAAAGAAAATAAAAAATTGTAAGACAATTCCTAAATCTTCAAATAGTTATAAATTGCATTGTTTTAATTATTGAAATTAATAATAAAAATATGAGAGTAAACTGTAATAATCTAAAAAGCTATTAATCATAATTAAAACTTTTAATTCTGAATAAACTATAACATCAATTCTGATAATAATTAAATTACGTTAAATCGTGAATTGACAACTTTCCAAACACACACACACATAATTAATTTCTAATTTCGTTAAAAAACGTTTCTAGTTTGTCTAAATCCTGTGGAAGTGAATTTTAAAAATTCTAAGTTTAAATATGTAAAGTGCATTTGAATATAATTTTTTTTCTAAATTCACAATTTTTCCTACAGAAATAAAAATTAATGCAAATAATTTTGTTAAAGTTCCAGCTGTGCAGCAGTTTCAATTTTAAATTACACTGATGAGAAATAGATAAAGGGCAAAAAAATCGTGAAGCCCCTTGAAATTTTATTATCTCTAACTTTGAAATATTCATTAAAACTTACATTACAATAAATCAGATGATTACAGTATATAAAATGAATACTTATTCATTATTAGTGTAGTTTGCAAAATGCTTTTATGTTGTACAACATGAATTAAGCTGTTTATTCAGTATAAATAGGTAGCGCTACCTTTGTAAATTTTTTTGTGAAAACTGACAAAATATTAACTGCTTGTTGAACTTGTGTCTATGAATTATGAAATGCTATGTACATATGGACATAATTTATGTTTGTTTTTTATTATAATTTCATTGTTTAAATAATACATTATTTACATCCACACCATATTTCTTTTTTTTAAATGTTATATATTACCAATACAATTAACTCAATATATAAAAAAGATTATAATTAAAAATACCACTTCTTATCAACTGAAAAACTTTTAAATATTTGTACATTTTGAACATTCAAAAAATGTGTGAAATTAAATACAGTTGTAAGTAATATCTTTTATCGCGATACAAAATTCGCATTGTGTGTGAATATACTGAGAAGTAAAATTAATTATAAAGAAACAGACTTACCAAAATTAATAATAAATGTTTTCATTGTTATATTTGGAAATTAGAAACTAACAAAAAATATAAAATTGTAAAATTTTGTGTTAACATTTTAAATAAAACATCACAATACACAATTAAACTACAAGTAAAGGAAAAAGATCTATTTCCTCTTAATAAATATTTTAACAAACTAGAAATTTTTGTTACTTTAAAATTACATCTAATATTTCAAGAACTCTTATACACGCAATTTTATACACATAGCTAGAAAAAATGAATTCATTTTAAAGATTTTATTCACTTTTCATGCTTGTTATTTTATATACTTTGTGGTAAAGTGCCTCCTTTGATATTAATGATTACAAAATATGATAAATCAACTTACAAGGCATTTGTACTGCAGAGTAATTTTTCTCTCCCACTTTCACAGTGTTATTAATCATTATTTTGATAAGATTGATTCTACTTAAATATGTTTTCTATACCTAATTTATCGTTAAATATTTTTTGTTATAATGTTAAATCTGTATATTTGTGCTGCACATCTCTATATATATATATTTGTATTTCTGTTCATTTAATGACTAGGAATGATTCACTATGCTTCATAGAGATTAACTGGTCACTTTTCTTATTAACAACTATGTATTGATTATTAATAAACATTCAAATCCCATTTATAAATTTGGTTTTATTATATTATAAACTGAACATGAATTAAATACAATTGTTAAGTATATTCCTATTTTGGAAAATATAGGAAATATATGATACTTCAATGTATATACTTACAATATTTTTATGCATAAACATTAATTTTTGTAACAATTAAATTATTCTTATTCGTTAATTAATTGTAAACAGAAACGAGTTTTTGCAAAGTTTGACAATTTGCCTTTTTTGCACTCAATGAAACCCAACACAGGATTCAATTTTACAATTCAAGTAAACAATATTTATAACAGCAAAAATGAAGAAAGACTAAGAAAGAATTAAAACAAATCTTTTCTGTGGAGAAATTTTTACTTGGTATGTTATCTTATCAAATTTTTCAGATCTCAATTTATTAAACAACTTAGAACAATCTATATTAACAGGATTATTATATTGGAAGTTATTAATTATATTACAAAAATAAATTTTCATAAAGAAAAATCTTTTTAATTCTTGAAATTTTTTTAAATTTCAATAAATTTATAAATTTTGAATATACATAAAAAAGTGTTTCTGAATTTTATTACTTTTCAATATCAATCATTTAGCACATGAATGTATTTGAGATATTGAATTGTGTCTTTTTTATAGATGGAAATTATTTTTGTTAATTATTAAATGTATGCGCATTAGTCAATAATATTGACGTCTACAAATTGTATGACTTTTCCTCTTATTTTTAAATATTTTTCAGTATTATTAACTGTGAGCACTGATTGGAATTTTTTTACTTT
>JAPDSC010003547.1:0-72149 GCA_026290005.1 Latrodectus geometricus
CTTCATTCCAACCGGAGACGATTTCTCAACGCCTGTTCACAAAAAAAGAAGGGATTAAATTTTTGAAGGAGGGACTCATATCGATATTCGCATCGATTTTATTTCAAACCACTAAGCTCGGGTGCTAATGGGACGACCAACTTGAAGATGCTCAAGAGCTGTAAGGGAGAATGGAATGCTCGTTATGGGGCTCTAAAGGAAGCTGTAATGATCAAAGTGCTGATGTAATTTCTTTCCTCCCTTCATTATTTTTTTCTCTTTTTTTTGAGGAAGCTAACGATGGCTGGCACGAATAGCTTTCTTTTATCGAAAAATTAAGAGATAACATGTGTTTACGAACATAAACATTTCCGTTGAAAATCTATAAAAAGATCAAGGTAAAATTAACGAGCATTATGTTTCGGACAACTAATCTCTTAAAAACCCTGTTCAAAATATTCTATTTTAAATTTAAAAACATATTATCAGTGCGCTAAAAATTTGACACATTTTTATAAACAGAAATTTATTGAATCTAATTTTATAGTGTATCATGTGTATATGATTATTTATTTTTCTAGTGAATTAAATATATTTTATAGTTTATTATTCTTACACATTATATATGTATGATTGCTGAACTGTATTTAGTGCATTACATGTTGATTCATTTTTAAAGTGAATAATTCCATTTTTTACCCAAGTTTATCATGACTTACAAACTTTTTAGAAAGTTTGTCAAAGTAGAGATCAGTCTCAAAAGAATGTAGAAAATTAACCTTCTTATGGGAAAAAAAGAGCTGTACTGTTCCGTATGAGAGGCTCGTTGGTGGAATGTTTTTCACAAAATGCACAAACAAAAAAATAGGCAATAAGATATTACATACTTTTCATACATAAAAATTCTCTTGTTTGAAATAAATCTGTTGCAATTTTCTAAATTGGAAATTTCTAAATAATAAAATCTGTCCCAAGTAGCAAAATTCAACACTAATCAAGAAACGTCTAAATTTGAGACACGCGAAAGGATAATTTACTGTAAAGTTATGCAGGAGTGTTATTCATCACTTTGCAATTATGCATCATGAACATGCTGAATCTTTACTTTTATTTCTTTTGAAGAACAGGTGATTTTGCTGTCGATTGTTTCACGATTTATCGAAACGGAAGACTACCAAACAGGTACAAGATTATCGTTTTAATTATAGGATACATCTCGATGACTACCAAAAGTGACAAAAGGGAATGTGTTTGCTCAGATCAAAGTAGTATATGTGATCCAAAGTTTTTGAAGGATTGAAATTTTATTCCAACATACTTGCTGTACAGAAGTCTTTTGTGGTTTTCGACACAATATTTAAAACCAGTCAATCACTGAAATTTTGCCAACATGAAATAATATAAAACTGAAATTTGTATAGATATATTAACCTAGATATGCTTTAAAAATGTTTTACTCATAAAAAAAGATCAACTAATCTTCCTTAAATAAATCAAATTAGGTGTAAAAAAGTCTAACACTTATAGTTCTCCTTTAAGAATATTTTTTAATTATTGAGTCAAAAGTTATCACCATTTAAAAACTATAACCATTGACTGAAAGTATTTAATAAGCAATCAATTATAATGTTTCACTTTAAGCACTGTTCATCAGTAAGTATTTATGAGAAAGAGCAAGGCAAAAACTCTTTGAATTTGTAACAACTTTTCTCAGCATATGCCATAGTATAATTTTTGTCTTTAGCTGTAAGTTATAAGAAATAAAAGTATAGATAAATTGACAATTGGTAGTTAAAAATATTTAATGGAGAGTAGCCTAGAATATGATTGTTATTATTAATTATTTGTTATAATGGAACAACTCTTATATCAGCGAAATCAATTCTTATTGAATAAAAAAAATTTAGATTAGAATTAATATAGCACTAGGAAAGGAAGCTAATCGTAACCGCAACTCACTCTGCCTGTAAGCTTTCTTCCTTCCTGAGAGATCCCCATGTCCATGAACTGGCAGGTCCTTGGGAGCCCTGGGCCTCGTCTTCTTGGGGGATTTGTGCTCCGATTTCACTGGAATCACAGGCTCAGCAGACTTGGGTCTCACTGTTCCAATAAAAAAAAAAGCATAAATGACAAAATAGTAAGCAAAAATAACCAAAACAAAAAAGTAAAAATAACAAAATAAAAGAATCTGACAAGCCCAAGGATTAGTTGTGATATTAGTTAAAATTTGACGCGAGAAGCAGCGTTTCTAAAAAGAGAGACATTTCACACTCGCCTGAAATCGCAAAACTCTAAAGCGGTGCCAAATTGGTGACCTGGATAAACAAAATGTGTTCTTTTTTTCCATTTCGCTTACCAGAAAATATCTTCTTTAAAATACAGAGGATTAGATACAAAATGAATTTGAGAGCTGTCTTTTTAAGAGAAAAGTTTCTGTTGAAAATGGAATAAATAAAGTCTTTTTTGTTTAATATAATCTGCTTAGATAATGGAATATAAAAAATTTAATATTATTCATCTATGTTAAAAATAAAACACAAAAATCTTATATTTCACATAACAATTGTATTTGGTTTCAATATAAGCTTTTAATTAGTTAATTTGATGTGCATAGGAATATGTTTACAAACATATAAAAAACTTCTTTATATAATTTTATTAATTATCTACAAATTTGATACCTGGAAGAGAACAAAAATTACTTATACTAATATTTTTGATTAATATTTTTTGCTTTAAAAAATTCATCATTAAATTAGTTAAGAAATTATTTTATGGGAAAATTAAGGTTAAAAATCTTTAGGTTTTATTTCAGTTTGATGTTATTGTGATTAAGTTTGATGATAAGAATTATTATTTTCATCATTGATTAAAAAGTAAGATTTTATAGATAAGAAAATAGAGATTTATTTTTGCTGCAGTACTAAATTTTTTACCAAAATTAAATAATATTTAGAATATAATCCTCGAAGATTTTCAATAAAATAGATTAACTGAACACTTATTTTTAAATTTTTAAAAAGTCATAAAAGTTAAGATGTATAATCTACTAATTTAATCGAGGTTATTAAAAATGGATTGTTTTAGTATGCGAAAATATTTGCTCATTTACGTGAAATATGTGTTTAGATTTAGATATAGTTTGATATATTGATTTCAAACAATCATAAAAATAATGTACAAAATAATCTCGTTGTTTGTACGTATTTTCAAATTTAACTATAACTGTATTTCCCTAGTTTTTTTATAACGCCATATTTAAATGTTTATGAAACATGATGTGTCTTTTGATATAACTTGTTATGCAAAAAAGACCACAAAATTAATGCACCTTTTTATTTTTGGTTATTTATAATAAATATTTCAACCAATTGTAGTTTTGGAAAATTCACTATAATAATTGATTAAGCTTAGTTTCTTCAAGGAAAACAAAGAAATTCACATGAAGAATGTATTATGTATTTTACATTGAAATATATAGGAATATAAGTTATTTGGATTGTTTGACACGACAGAAAAATGCACAAAAAACTAATGAAAAAGAAGTCTGTTACTAACCAGTAGTCTTTTCTACATGATGTTTTTTCTTTGTTGATCCTTCTCGTGATTTCGGTTGATCAAAACTATCCCTGATGGGAAGAAAATAAAAAAATCCAAAATTCAGCATATCAGATGAAAACTTAAGAAATACTTAAAAATATATTTAAAGACGTACAATAGTTATAATTAAACTTTCAGTCTAAGCAAAATTCAGATTTAGAATACAAACAAAACTTATACAATCCTAGAATTATAGTATTAAAAAAAATTAATTAAAAATATTCTCTATGATACATTTTGAAGAAATTGACAAATTTAACAAGTATATTGGTTACCATAAAATACAAGAGGAATTAAAATAATTTAGAGAAAAACTTATAAATTGTGAAATGTGAAACCAAAACATCCAACACAAATTTGAACTTCTGTTTTGGAAGTCCAAGCAAAAGAGTTGTAGAAATATTCCTGTTTCATTTTGTGATTACCAGATGTCATGATAACGAGGTATTCAGTTTATCATTCCCTTCAGATATAATTAACGAACGAAAATAAATAAAACTCTTCTTGCATGAATTGGGAATTCTAGTATTCAAAATATACTACTAGTCATTAAAATTGCAACTTTAAAAAAGAAAGCAATCAGAAAAGATATTAATTAAATGAAAACAATACGGCATGAAAACGAAACGTTGAAATTAGCAAGCAGTTTGGGAGTTTAGAGGGGTGGGAAATTTGTGGAAATAGCTGTTGCTCTTGGTAGCTAAAATAGGAATTGCCTATTAGACAAGAAATTGAAATTTGCTTGGATGATAGAAACGGTAACCCATTCCCTGCTGCTTCCAGTCTATGCAAAATTTCATTAATCATAGTAGCTGGAGAGGACACAATCTGCCCGTAACCATAACCAGATTTTTTTCTTCACTTAATGAGAAGTCTGGAATTCGTGCAAACCAAGATAACAATAGAATATTTACTGTATTGAAAAACATCAGAACACCACATTCAACATGATTTCTAGCATTATCTTATTGAAAAATAGTATTCCACATGCCTCAAAACAGGACACAGCAACTGGTGTTTAGATGGCAGAACTGCATTAATCATTCTTCAAACTTTGATGCATATGAAATAGGGACATGCATACCGGGTATCCGTTTGCTATTCATACCACGATACCCAGTGCAAGGCTACTATGACGATACTGAATGCAATCAGCTGACCAGTTTTCCTCAGAGGATTCCCATTTGTATATGATCATTAGAAGGCTGCACGCAGAATCAAAGACTTGTTTTAAAAATAGGATACTATGCCTCATTTGAATCCATCTTTGCCATTCAAGGCAGCAATATCAGTGTATGTCTAATGATGCATTGTAAAGGTAATCGAATTAATAATCTCAGTGTTGATAGTCCACGCTGCTCTAAGCGTTGTCGTGATGTTCGAGTGGATATTAGACGTGTTGTAAACAGATCCATTACCTGATTAATTGTCCGTGATGTGGTTGCATGTTTTCTCAAAGTTAACTTCACATTATGCCTGTTCTCTTTAGCGGTAGTCTTGAGAAGAAGTTGAAATCTTGCATGCCACAATCTAGCATAACCCTCAGCAATTCCATATTCTCATACACTGGTTGGATTTCAAACAATGCATAGCAATATCGTAAAATACTTTCGATAGTCAATGATTCTGTATTTATAGAGTGATGACCCTTTATGGTAAGAGTTTCTTCTTATTCAAAGCATAACACGATATTCTGAGAAATCTTTGACCTTTCGGAGGGCTATTCGAATTAGAAATCCGTTATGCAATTTTTCTTTTAAGCAGTGCTTTCAGATATCTCTTCTTTCTTTTGTCGTCTAAATGGGATGGCACGCTAATCTTATGCAAATTCGAACCATTTCTTCTTTTCATGGAATGTTGAATGTTCTTAAGGCCGTTATCTCTTGATTTTGCAGTTTTAATAGAAACTAGTGTATATATGCTGGGGATCATTCCCTGCTAAAATTATCTGGCCCATGGCATTGAGGTTTGCAAATGCCAAACAATTAAAAGTTTAACATATGGATATGTTACAGCATTACTTAGTATCATAAATAATCAGAACAGCATGAATAATCAGAACAGCCATTTTCACACTTTTACATAACGTATATTTGATTCTAGAGTCACTAATCATTCACGGGTCTTATTCATAGTACTTTCCGGAAGATACTTTAAAAAGTACTTCATTTCTTCTTTTACAAATTTCGTTACTTGATGGTTGATACAGAGAAGCCATACGCTTTACAGTTCCAAACTTGCTTGATAATGAAACATCTTGTAAAATAACTAGGAAAAATACATATCTGCTACAAGAGATATATTCCCTTAAAGGATAAATGCAGTAAATATACTATGTGGAATTCCTATATATTTTTTAATGTTGATTGTAATGTGACAATTTACTGTTATTTTCGATTTTCTTGCGATTTTTTTTCAAGAAGAAACTAATAAGGTAGACATTGTACCCTCTGTTCCTATCAATCAGAATGATGGCATTCTGTAGATGTTATGATGCAATGAATGCAAAGACATTACTTTATAGAAATCATTTTCAAGCAAATTAACTCGATATTATGTGTTTTACAATTCTCGTAAGGAAATTACTGCTCCAATATATCTGGTGTTTATTTTTAAGAAAGAATAAAATCACTTGATAATAATCTCTTTAACTATTAAAACAAAAATAGTTAATTTTTCATACATCACAGATGTATTAGTGTACTAAAGGCGATCGAATCGTATGGTGACCAAAGCAAAAATAAATAAATAAATAAATAAAAAATAAAAATAAATAAAAAATAAATAAATAAAGTAAATGAATAAATAAACTCAAGAATTATCTGAATACTCAGATTGCTTAAACGCTTATTTATTACATGTTGATAAATAACTTTATTAGCTTTGTACATTTTTTCATGCGAATTGTCATTAAATTACTTAAAATTATTCATGAACTCCACTTATATAGAACACATATAAAATTCATTAGCACACTTTTTGATATTTTCAGCATTTCAGCAAGATATATTTATATAGCTTGACACATTATAGTGATTCTAAATTAACAACTTATTTGAAGAATAAAATTTTGTTTCGTATTGAAGGCAAGATATCAGCATCTAAAGTTTCATTCATAATCATGTGTGGTTTTTTTGGGGACAATGTGTGTGTGTGTGTGTGTGTGTGATCACAGCTCATGTACAAAAGCTCAGATTACATATTTATGGTAGTTTCTTAAACTGTTGGCTAAGTAAAATTGAAGGTATTTGGGGAGAAATCGCATACGGTCAGCACTCCCTCATAGAATACTTAGGGTTATACATTTTTAATCATATTTCAATTTTTAATCTTCTTAAAAATAGCTCTTATATGCTTTAAAAAAAAGGCTAGATATTTTAGATACTATAAGCAATGCACTTCACTGAACGGAGACTTCAAATTGTATATAAAAGTATTACCGGAAGTGTGAGTCACAAAAAGTACTTAACACACCAATATTCGTATATTCACAGATTATATCACGTGAATCAACTTTACATGACAGTTAAATCTTGTCTTTTCGTAACCATTTTAAATAATACTTCGCTTTACTTTAAATAAAATTATTTTTTTTTTAAATTGGTTACGCACGAAATTATTCTAATCATTTTTGAATCATTTCAAATTAATTTCACACGCTGATAAGTTTAGTATGAAAAATAATTATTAAGAACTAAGTTGGTCAGTTACCAAGTAATCCAAAAGTGTCCCTTAAAAAAATCTCTCTTCAATCTCAATGTAGAGTCATATATGTTTAAAAAATGATGCAAAAAAAGCGCAAACTTGGAAAAACATTAGGGTATGAGGAAGAACTAATTTAGCTAATTTATATGATTGTAAACCATGTATAATTATCTATTAAATTGTGTAAAGCAAATTTAATTTACATAAAATCTTACACTAGCTACAAAATAATCCTTTAGGAGGTCGCGTGCACCAATTATTTTCTTCGTTAATTGAAAAATCTAACTAAATTTTTTTTTCCACCAATACTATTGTGGTGGATGTATTCATCGAATATTACCAAGTTGTAGCATATTTTTAGTTTTTAAAATTAAAACATAGTTTAAAAAGAGATATATTTTTTTAGTGTCAATTGAATATTCTTGATAAGCAAATACATTTAGCTTATGCCCCCCTTTTCCAAACTCCCTTTTACCAAAATTAACTAATGTAATAATTATTCGCGCGCGCGATGCTTCATAGGAACATGTAACATTTACTAATTTTCATGACATTCGAGAAGATTAAAATTATATTTTGAAGCAAGAATATTAATATTACCAGTTTCTGCGACTTAACCATTACTCTTTCAGACATTTATTGATACCCATTAATTAAAACAAGCAGAAACATCTGTGAGGGATTTAAAACAACCTTTTACATCTTGCGTCAAAGCTCTAATCAACGCGTAACATGGTTACTAATTATATATAATCGTTACTAATTACATATTTATGTAATATATCTAGAAAGTAGCTTTTTTTGAAGAAATTTCTTAAATATTCAGAAAATTACCATAAAAGGTCTTAATACTTCATCAAGATTTGAAAGTCATTTTCTCAATGAAGATAAAAAATTATGGTTATGTGTCGAGAATTTTGCATCTATACATAAGCTTTACAAAGCTGTTATTGTTTTACTTTTAAAATATAAGTATTTAGATAAATATGCCTAAAATTCAAATGTTTACTTCATTTTAAATAAAATATTTATTTTTATCATAAATGATTTTCAAATTCTTGTAACATATTAAAAGGATATTTTACAATAACATTATAATTATTAGTGAAAAAGAATATAATTAACCAAGTTATGAAGAATATATAGAGTTTTCTAGTTGTTTTCGAGGGCTAAAATAAAAATTAATTTAGATTTTATTTTAGTATAGTCCAGCTAAATTATTTATATACACTAAGTTCTCTAGTTTATCGTAGATTGAATTTTCTTTGTTCTTAACAAATTCAGTTTTATGTTGAGAAAGAGATTTGAAATTAAAGGAAAGGTGTATATTACCACAGTTATCCCTCTATTTTGATGGACTTGAAAGTCTAATTAAGTTATGTATTTATATCTTATAAATACACAGCAATGATGATGAAACTTTTAAAGAATCTAAGCTTCTATACCGTTTTTGAATACTGTTGTGAATTATATGCCAAAAGAACTCTATTCACTTTGGAAAAAAATCTTACATCCTAATCAAAGTAATGTTTATTGCCTACTAACTTATGTTTCTAGTAAATATAAAATAAATTTTAATTAAACTGCATACAAAAAACTGAAATTGAAATTCAAAAGAGAACTTAATTGTATATGTTTAGTAGTAATTAATAAATGTAATAGCAAATTTTTTTATCAGATTTATTAACTTTAAGGATGGGACTCAATGATGTCAACAGCATGTGTTTGGAAATGAGAAAATAGGTGGTGGCTGCCATTCAAAATGTCCATATACACATCCATGTTTCTGTAATGTTTTCTTTTTGAATAAGTTTCATGCAGGTAATCGAAACCACACACAAATATATACCTCTAGGAATTGCCTTTACGTTAAGATAAACATGGACCGAGAGTGAGCATTTTTCTTTAAGGACAAAAAGCAAATATTTCCAGGGACTGAAGAAAATGATTTTATAAATAAATCATTTTGGAAATTAATCATTTCATAAATCTAACAATCTAACCTTGTCTTTCTTGAAAATTAAAATGCTTGGCGACAAGTTGATCATTTTTCAGTATCAATTTCAATAAAAAAGAATTTGACAAACACAGAAATAATTGAAACCTTGTTGAACTCAGTCACGGCCAACTAGACACACAAGGCCGTATAAGCTTTTTGTGACGTCACGGAGACCGTCCTTTCTCCCAAAAGGTTTCGTTGTAAGTGAAACCGAGAATAGTTTGCTTATAGCCCGTTAATTTAGAATTATCATTCAAAGTTAGATGGTTAAACTATTTGCAATAAAAATTTTGAATTTAATATTTATTATATTTTTTTAAAATTCATTTATTCAAAATATAAGTCTAAAATCTGAAGTATTTGAAATGAATAAAATCTGAAATATTATCGGTTTATCATTTTATTTAAAATTTATATACACTTAAAAAACAATTTTCAATTTTTATAATTTAATCAATTCTGTCCTTTATATTTCACTTGAATTAGTATCAGAAATATAAAGTAATATTGCAAAATAATTTCACTATTTCTTTAAGTGCATTTTTGAGTGAAATTGTTTCTTTACTTTCCTTCTAATTCATATTCAGTTAGTTGTTAATTTAATACACATATATTCAACTATCTTTCATACAAAACATGTATTCTTTTAAGTGTTTGGAATTATTTTATTCATAATATAAGTTCAGAACCTAAAATATAATAATTCTATAAGTGTTTTTTTTATCATTTCAATTGAAATCTGTAATTTATATACTCTTAAAAATAATTTGTGTGAATACTTTAAGAATTTAATCTATTGTTTCCTTTATATTTCATTAGTATTAGTATCAGAAATATATAGAAGGTAATGTGATACAAAATAATTTCACTGCTTTAAATGTATTTTTGTGTGAAATATTTTCTTTGCTTTCATTCCAGTTCATATTCTGTAACTTGATGAACCAAATACATATATTCCACTATCTTTGGTACAAAACATGAATCATAAAAATTATTAATAAATAAATAAACTAAGGGAAATTAAAAAAAGAAATTTCATTTGACATCTAAATTGATGTGAATCGATATTTTAAAATAATTACCTTACTTTGAGTAAAGAATTGTAAAATATACAATTTATAAAAAATTATCAAAATTTTCCCTCCACAATGTTTTGAATTGTAATATTAAAATATTTTCTAAAACAACTTTTTGTCCGTTTAAAAATCATAAACATGGTGGAATCAAACTATGCATCCAGTTTTGATTTAAAAAACCAAAAAGGAATTTCTTTTTATCGTAATAATGTATTTATTATTACAGAAACATAATAATTCAGATATTTAGCTAAAACTATTTTCTTGTATGCATGTAACATTTCTTGTCGTGTGTACATTTTAAGCAAAAAGTAATTATATGCAATATGGTAAATATAAAATTATTTTTCTTACTGTGTCGTAAAAGAACATAAATTTTTGTATTGTTATTTGAAGTTTGCTGATTCTAAGCCATTAAGTTTAAATTTATTCAAACATCTGCACATTAACTTACAAATAATATCTTTTAATGTAGCTATTGTTGAATGTTACTTAAACAGTGCAAATTTCTGAGCTATGAAATGAACTTTTTAAAATTAACACAAAAATACATGTGAAATATATTTATTATGCATAATCCAAAATAATAGCTATATATTTTTTCTTAACCATTAAAAATTCATGTTTAAATATCTTGTAAATGTGAAATTCTTAAATTGGCATATATCATAAGACTCAAAAGTTTCTGCCTTTATGAATTTTTAAAAGTAAATATCTTTCTGATTTATTAAATATTTTTCAATCCAAGACTTACTTTTTTTACTTTATACATATTAAACACTACAATGTGCAAATACCACTAAAATAAATTAGATACCTAATCATTGAAATATTAATTAATACAAATGTAATTTTATAGTGGCTTCTGCATAAATAAAAGGTAATATTTTTAATACTTGCTTTGAAGTACTTTTATCATACTGCTTTAAACCAGTGATTCTCAACCTGTGGGGCGCGCCCCCCTAGGGGGGCGCGAGAACACTAATGGGGGGGGGGCGCGAGCATATCCAAGAGAAAATGTTATTTAAAAAAATTGATTAAGTGACAGAAAGGAAAGAACACACACACACACACAAAACAAAATACATTTCGACATATTTAATAATTAACTTATTAAATTAAAACAACTTACTAAATTAAAAACAAATTTAATAATTATTAGTGACTTCCTTGGGCCTGTCTTTCAGAGCAAAGTTTTTCGAAGGAGGGTTTAATATTAGAAATAGACACTCTCAGTTCTTTTTCTATATTTATCTGAGATCTATATATTGTCTTCAAAGAAGCCACCGCAGAAAATCCAGTTTCACAAAGGTAAGATGTTGAAAATGGTAGTAGAATGCGAAATACCCTTGTTTTTAGTGCAGAAAACTCATCATCCACTCCTGCCCAAAATTCAAAGAGTGATTTATTACTAAATTGTCTTTTGGTTTCGCCGCTTGCCGTGAAGTCTATGAAGGTTTCTTCCTCTTCGATTGAGAGTCCTTCAGGAGTATTTTGAAATGGATCCCTCACCCACTTGTAACTTGATATCAGTTTGTCGTCAGCAAGAAAGTACTTTTTAAAATTCTTTGCTAGCATTGCTAAATGATTTTCAATGGTTACAAAAACAACTTTTACATGTTGTTCTTCAGCCTTGTAAGTTTTAATACAATCATTCGAATTTGCAAACATTGTTAAGTTTTCTTGCTTTAAATTTCTGCTCCACAATTCCAATTTCCTACGAAAAGCATTAACTTTATCACTCGTATCCAATATATGTGTATTTGCTCCTTGCAGTTGAAGATTCAAGTTATTTAATTTCTCGAATATGTCGACCATGTAGCTCAATTTCAACACAAATAAACTATCGCGGAAATTCTCAGCTTCCAGTCTGTTTTCCTCTTCTAGGAAAACGGCGATTTCTTCTCTTAATTCATAAACACGTTGCAAAAATTTCCCTCGTGATAACCATCTTGCCTCGCAATAAAATAGTAACGCTGAATGTACTGCACCCATGTCTTTACAAAGTGCGGAAAATATTCTTGATTTCAGGGGTCTCATTTTTATATAATTTACTACGGTTACAACCGTAGTTAACACAATATTCAAATCAGGACTCATTTCTTTGGAAGCCAAAGCTTCTCTGTGGATCATGCAATGTGTCCAGACGCACTGTGGGGATTTTTGTTTCACAAATGCTTGAATACTTTGGAATCTTCCTGACATAGAACGAGCACCATCCGTGCATATTCCGACGCAATTTTTCCATTCTATGTTTGCCTCGTTCATAAAATCATTTAAGATAGCAAATAAAGCGAGTGCTGTTGCTTTGAGTTCTATTGGTTTGCAGAAAAGTAATTCTTCTACTACTGACAAATCATCACAAAATCTAACATAGGCAATGAAATGAGCATCTTTATTACTATCTGTTGCCTCATCAAGTTGTATTGAAAACAATTTGTAACTCAACTTCGACAAAAGCTAACACTCTACATCTTCAGCTATATCAGCAATTCGACGGGCAACAGTATCATTTGAAAGAGGTATAGACTGCATTTGTTTTGAAAAATCATCTCCAAACATAATTTCTACAATATCAATCGCGGCTGGCAAAATAAGCTCTTCTCCAATGGCGTGAGGCTTTTTACATCTGGCTATTTTATATGAAACTTTGTAAGAGGCAATTAAAGCTTTTTCATTCACAGACAAAGTTTTTTTAAACAATGATTTTTGCTTTTCATATTTTAATTTTTATTCGAAGAATTCTCTGGGTTTGTTTACGTACGCACTATGAAGCGTTTCCAAATGTCGTTTAAGTTTATTAGGTTTCATGCTGTCTGCCGCCAACATTTTTGAGTAAATGATACACAGGGGCCTTTCTTCTTCATTTACTTCAGTACTAGTGAACCCAAAATTTAAGTATTCTTGAGAATATTTTCGGAACCATGCTCATCTGTGTACTTGTTGATGCTTGTCTATCGTCTAATGCTCGCTTACGCCCTCTTAAAAAATTATCCATGATTCTACATAAGTCTGCTGCCGTAAATATTTAATACGGTGAATTGCAATTACACGAAAATATATATAATATACACATTCAGAATAGATTCAATAGCGATAGAAGGATCGACTCGAATGAGATTGTCTGGAATTGAAATTGGCGTCATAGAGCTTTCTACTTCTCCCTATGAGAAAACATTTGTTCACATCTGCGCACACTTCTAGCTTAATTTTTTTCTGACTACACAAATTCCAGACAAATCGAAACTTCTCGCAAAACCGTGAGAATGCCCGACATGGCGGGACGCAAGAGCAATAAAAAAGCATAGGATTCTTGTTTTTTTCAATGCTGAGGATCGGTGTTGCAAAATGTCAATAAATTTCGGTATTCTTGGTAATTTGTAAAGTTTAAAATTAAGGTTGTAGTGTAGGTTTAGCGCCAAAATACTCAAAATACATTATTATTGTATATATTTTATTGTATGCGGTGGGGAGGGGGGGCGCGATGAAAATTATGATTGAAAATTGGGTCGTGAATACTAAAAGGTTGAGAAACACTGCTTTAAACAATAAACTTGAACAAAACAATTTTTTCACATAAAAACACTAAAAGCAAAAAAATGTTTAATAAAATTTTATTTAATTGTATAAACAAAATGGCACATAGTTTATACAAATTTTCAAAAAATATAAAAAGAAGCATTTCTTTTCAATCATTGACTCTTGATTAGAAAACCTTATTACAAATAAAATATAGCTTTTGAGTTGGCCTTATGTTTCAGTTCTACATTGGATATTTTTTAATGTAAATGATAGTTTTTAACTTTTAAAACATAAGTATCACAAATGACAAATTTCAATCCAAATAAGTTTAGCATAGTGATGTAAAACAACTTATGATGGAAAAACATTAAGTTTTAAGAATACCCGCAAGAAAATTATCATTTAAAAACAACAAACTCATTTTTATCAAATTAAGATAATATATTAGATGCAGTAAATGTATAAAAGTAAATACATTTTGAAAAACATAGCACTATTTTTGTATAAATCAATAAATAAAAATTATGCATTTAAAGCTTTCTTAATAAATATAAAAGGTCATTAAAATTATCAATGTACATAAAAAAAATTTCTACAGCTTTATAAATTTTTAATGTTTTATTTTTTAAATTTTTTCAATTTCCTATCAGAACAATTTATGTTTTTATTGTTAGACTTGTTAATTTTCATAACATTTTTATTGAAAACATTTTTATCTGTTTCAAATTTTGAGTAATTATTTAAACATACATTTGAAAACATTTGAATAACTTTTAAAATATTTACAGAGAAACATGAATTACAATTAGAGCAAATTTTGTTAAAATCAAACAGACAACTTTCTTTTAAATAGGTTTCTGTTAAATTAATTAATATTACTTGTTGTTTACTATGGTTAAGAAATAATTTTTCATAATCCTTAGAAATTAATTTTTGAAATATAACATAACAAACAGAAATTGTAAATACCATATTTGCAGATGGTGCTTTCAATCCCCCTCGATTAATCATATTCAAATAAACAGAATGATCAATCATTTCAAGAGGAGAAATTAACATTTCTGCACCAACTTCTACCTCAATATTTCGTGAGCCTTGAAAAAACAGTTTGCAATTGTCACACATAAGTTTAAGTTTAAAAACACAATATCCAGCAATGTATGTAAGAACCTCATTTTCATCAGGAGAAATATCAACTGTCAAATCATCAATAATATCTGCAAACAGGTCAAGACTGATATCATTTCTATTAGGTCATTGATAAACAGTATACACATCATTGATAAACAGTCTAACAGGAATGTCCCCATATCTTTCTGAATGCAAAGTTAGAACAGATTTTATTCGTAATTTTCTTTCTGATTCCAACACTTGTTGCAAGGATACATGATAATTACAGCCAGACATTTGTCGATACTGTGAAAATCTGAACTCCAAAGCATCAGTGTGAAACTTCGAAGTCAAGACATATTTTGCTCCATCTGAAAGCAAAGACATAGCAATGTTTATAATAACTTCACTTGTGTGGATGAGAGCAGTAAAAGTTTCCTTACTCAAACAACCATTTCGAGAAGGTTGTTTCATATTCATCCAAGATTTTGCCCATGCAGCAAAAAATTTTAAAAATGTCACATTTTCAGTATTATTTAATGAAAAAGGCAATGAATCAATATTTCTTGTGAACTTTGCTTTATGCTCATGAGACACATTCATTATATCCCACCATCTTTTAATATGGATCAAAAAAGATACTGTATCCTTGACATTATAGATATCTTTTGGATGATATTTTTCCAAACATTGCAAGGCAACTGGATTACTTTCATGAAAAATATTTACAGCTGCCAATACATTCTGTCGTTCAATATTTGTTGGATATAATGATTTGACATTTAATTTAAAAGCATATTTAATAACAGAACTTTTTTCAAATGCAAAAGCCTTTCTCAACAGTCCAAAGGAAGGATGAATGGCATTCCCTATTCCTTCAACATTTGGACAGGTGAAAGTCTTTTCTGTGTCAAGTTGAGAAATCCAATTATTTCTGATGCACTTCAAGATATGTACAGCATCAAAAACAAGATATAAATTTTTACCTGTAATTGGATTTTTTACTGCATTACTAGAGAGAGGGCCATCACACATCAATTGAAACATGTGTCTATTAACAGAGTTATTATCGGAAATAACAGAGAGAACTTCAAATCCTGATTTGTGAAGTATATCCAAAGTTCTTCTTGTCAAATTAAACAAATCTTCAGCTGTCATCGACAATACAGGCACTAAAGAAACAACTTCTTTATATGAAGAAAAACAAGATGAGATCATGAATGTCTGAATGGAATTAGCTTGTGCAAGAGCTTCACAATTTTCAGCAAAACCTGTTATTTGATTACCTTTATAAGTTACTTTTTGCTTAATGTGAATCTCATCAATTAGCAAGTTCACTAATTTCTCTTCATCTTTCAGCTTTTTGCATTTTTGTTTTATATAATCAATGTTTTCTTCATTGTTACAAGAAGAATTTAAGCTTCCAACATTGAGAACTTTTTTTAACATATAAATACTAGGGAGAGCTAAAACATCAGAGTTTAAAACAGCTCGATAACAAGAAGGTGAAATAATATACAAGTAAGCAGAAAATTCATAAATTTTAGAACTGTATCTCCTCGCAGATTTTACTTTAGAACACAGCGTCATTTGCTCAAATATAAAATTCCTTCTGTCATAATCTTCTGAAGTATCTTCTTGCATATAATTTCTCCATGCTTTCAAAGCACTTTCATAACTTTTTTCAATAGATAGGGGAAGTGAATTTGTCATTCGTATAACATTTTCTAATTGTCTCCATAACACCAATTTACCATCACTCAAAAGATGATTAAACTTTGTTATTTCTTGAGCAACACCTTCAACAAAAACTGAAATTGAAAAATCAATGCTTATTTTAATGCTTTTTAAAAGATTGGGAACAGATTGAAAATTCATAAATAAAACATGAGCTTCAGTTTCAGTTTTGTGTACTATAATATTATCCGGAAGAGAAACTTTTTCCGGTATTTTCGTTAATTCTTCAAAAGAATTAATTTTATCAGCAGTCATAAAATCTGATAAAACTTTTTCAGATAGAGCTTGTAATTTTTCATTTCTGCTTAATCTTTTAACCGCACATTTTTGTGTCAGATATGTTGGACAGCCAGGAAATATTGTAGGAACAGCTCCATCCTTCAATTTAGGACGATCTCGAGGTATTTTAATGTCCTCTCCATTTTGTGGTAAATAATCAAATCTGATAATTTGATCATCTGCGAAATGCTTTTCACAAACAACGCTTCGTATGCTAGGGGAAAAATCTTTTCGGGGAATTTTCTTTAACCACAAAATTTTCTTCGCTTCATCTTTAGGAAATTTAAAACAGGATACATATGAGCCAGTACTATCATAATTTGACTTGCAATAAGGAACACAACAACGATCAGGCATTTTAAATTGCTTAAACTTCGAACACACGCCGTAAATGACAACAATGTTTGTTTCCCACAGCTTCGATCGTTTCTCCCTTAGGACGACCAAAGTGACGTCATGTCACGTGATTGCCAAGCTTACACGGCCTTGTGTGTCTAGTTGGCCGTGACTCAGTTCTAAAATGATTTCAATGCATTTATGAATCAAGATGAATTTATCGGAGTGCAAAGGCGATCTGCCGAAAATATTTCTACAAATCATTAACAGATTGTTATCAATATTTTAGACCACTAATGTACAGCATAGAAAATTGATATATTTTACAATCAATGGCCTTTTACACGTGAAAAAGAATAAATTTTTCTGGCTATTTAAAAGAGAACTTATAATATTCTCAAACAGTTTCTATTCTCTTTATACTTTAGTTACAAGAAATTAATGAAGAGATGAGAATTTATCATGAAATAGCTCAAACAATAAATAAATAAATAAGATAAGGCAAAAAAACTAATATATATACATATATTAATAGTTAAATATTTAACAATATATGATTAATTGAGAGTTCTTATGGTATTAAAATTCATGTTAAATGTACTTAATTAATAAATTTACAAATGGATTTTTTTCTTATTAAAAATTATTTTTATGCTAGATTTCTTAATAAAGTTGAGGATTCCATCCAAAAAGTTTCCTTTCGCTTACAAAATGCTTATCATATCTAAGATGAAAGGTAAATTAAATGCACATTTTTTTTATAAAATTTTGTCTTGAACTACAATTATTAACAAAAAAGAATAAAAAAGCCATGCGATATAATAAAGCAAATGTAATTTATGAACTAAAAGAATATTCAGAATCTTCTAAATAAAGCAAGAAATTCAAAATTGATTCAAAATTTTTTATCAAAATCTGTTGCATTGAATGAAATTAATAGAAGAAATAAAATAAGAATAATAGAGTTAAAGAATAGATGATAAAGAGCTAATAGAGAATTAAGTATCTGAAAATATAATTGAGATGAGAGAAGCCATAATAATAGACCGAATAAATTTTTTAATTAAAATTTCATGGTAATAATTAAAATTTCATTAGCATAAATTAAAAATAAATTTATGTGATGCTTTTTTTAATGTAAGTCATATTTTTAGAATTTTTAAACGAAATGGAATAAAAAAATATTACCTAAATATTTATGAAGTAACTTCATGATTACAATTACAAAAGCATTTTAATTTTTATATTTTATAAGATCATATTTGATTTAAAAAAAGTCTTTAAATATATTTTTATAATTTTTAATAATTAATAATTATTTTTAAACATTTCACCAAATGAGACTTGTAATAAGCAATGAAAATGGTACTTTAATGAGACCTTAATACATTTAGTTTCATTTTCATTCATTTCATTAGTTTCATTTTAAAACACATAACATTCTAAAGTGGCGCCATCTATCGGTAAGATTAAATATTGCTAGATAAATGGCTTTCTGAATATATCGATCCAAGTACTAAATAAGTTTTATCGAGCCATGCATTTTGTTAGTCTACTGAAAATACACTTTAACAAATTTACTACACAGACAACTAATACATATTTTCTATTTCTACACATGTACTATACTAGTAGTACGAAAATTTCACATAACATTAGTTTAGTGGAACATTAATACCAATCACCACACGCCATATAATGCTAGCTAGCTTAGAAATTAAAAAAAAGCACAGAGACGAGTCTATAGGTTGCTATAGCCCTGTTAACTACGGCATGCAGCGGATGCTTCCTTTGAAAATACTCACGGGGCGGTGTCTTTTTTTTCTTTCCTATGGTGCAGGGGTACGTAGGCGGAGCGGCCTCTTTCCTTAGCTGGACGCTCATCCTTCCATGTCCTGGGAGGAGGAACCATTCACACATAAGATTGAGCATTCAAGCCCTACTTATAAGAGCTACACTTTCCTTAACAAAAGTGGACAGGTCATTTACTTTTTTGAGTTATGCCTGGATTTTCTCCACGCTCATTTAAATACTTCTCTTCAATTCATTTGAATGTTAATTCGCTAAAATTTATTTTACAATTAAGTAACTGAAAAAAAAAAAAAAAAGAATGCTTGTTTTGAAGAAAGAGAAGTTAAATTTTTTATCACACCATAACCGAATACTTAATTGACTTGGTTACTTTCTTATAAAAAATATAATGAATTTATGTCACCGATATTATAAATGGCATTTCTTACAAGTATTATAAAAAAATTATTAACTTTAATAGTAGTACAAAAATGTGTTTCCTTACCAGAACAGTAAAATTTAATAAATCGTTTCTTTTTATTTCAAATAGCAAGATAAACACTAGCAACATTTCACTTATCTTTTATTGTTTGAAGTTTACATTCATATTACATATATTAAAAAGCATGTAAGAAAATTATCAGCAGTAATGAATATCCAAGAATGATTAAAAAAATTTCCTCCTCCTTGACCAGATGCATTTGAATGAACATCGATTATGCATCTATATATCTGCATTATATGAATAGTACTGACTACTAGTTTATTTTACGGAAATAAAAAAAACTGAAACATTGCTTTAAAATATGAATATGTTTTGAATGGAACTATATATTCATCAGTTATGTTCAAATATACTTCAATTCAATTAAATACACAAATTTTTTATAAATTAGAAATTTTAATGTAAATAATTAATATTAAGTTTATGGTAAAAAATAAAATTTAGTAGTATTATGAAATCGAAAATTTTGACCATATGAAAAATAATTGCTGAATATTATGATTAAATCAAATAACTCTTATTCCTCATTACTTTTAAAAGTAATGTAAGATCTTAACTTATGTATGTCATATTTCATAAAATCCATTTATGTAACAATGTTGCGAAATTTACATTTTAAATCGAATTCCGTATTTTTTTGTGATATTTCTTGCAACACAAACTTATTTACAATTAAACCCTTAATATTCAAATGTGGTATAAACTTTTTCATTTCTTTTGAAATTTATTTTTAATCTTAAGTTGTCATATTTCATGAGCCATTTTTGGCAGGTTTTCATAGGTAACCTAACTTTAGTATGCCTACTTATTTTCCTCGCATTTTAATCTAAAATTATGCCCTAAAATTTCAAATAAAATATAGGCCTTAAAATTTTGTATTAAATTTTTACCTAAAGTATATACAACATTCTAGATGAACGACTGTTTTTAAAATTACTTAAAACTGATCTTTATTTTGGAGAACTTTGGAGAGCTATAAATTTAGATATTATTATCATCAAACGTTTGTGGTTGAAATGCAATTAATTGGATTGTTACGATTATCCAGAATATGACAAGATTCTTTTTTTTAAATACCATACGTTTGAAAATTGACAACTTAAGAACATATTAGGTATAATTAAATATTAATGTTAATTAACAAATGTAATGGCCCAACTCAGTTAAATATTTAATAAGGTAATTTATATCATGTATTATTTTATAACAAGTTTAAGTAAAGAAGGTTCTCACCTCGAAGAAGAAGCAACGGAGACCGGCGAAAGGATGGTGCGGTCCCGGATGAAAAACTCCGGAGGCAGGTGCTCTCCCGATCCATAGAGGGGAGCTCCAGCGTGGCTCCTCGTTCGATACTGATCCGCTTTCTGTAGCCTTTCCACCACTTCAGAATACCAAGCGTTTTGATCCGCTTCGGAGGCAGTTTCGTTGTCCTGCGGAAGTAACATCATGTGTAGGGCTTTCACGTGAAATTATCAGTGAATGTGCATTGGTACAGAAAAATCCTCAATTGAATAACAGTGGTATCGATATAATAAAGGAAGGAAAAGCTAAGAGCTGTCCTTATGGCTAAAGGATAACGAATTTTACACAATCTGTCAAAATGCATAATTTTAATTTTGTTAAGGGCCTTAAATAACCATGGCCCAGTTGTGAGTTGTATTGAAAAGTGACTGCTTTTTTTACTGTGCAACTGTTATCCAATTTCAAAAAGAATTTAGTTAATTTTATTTTCCTTAACTCAATCAGACCACCAGATCTATGAATATTAAATACTCTTTCTACCAGAGGGAAAAGGAAGTATTATCTCATTTCCAGACAATGGTTCAAAATGACATGTAGTATAGTGTCAGTTAAATTTGACAAATTAACATACAGTTCCGGTAAAATTTTCATACATCATTATATATTGACTAAGACCCGAAAAATACTCCACGATATACATGCGTTTATTAGTAAAGATTTAATAATCTAATCCCATTACCTTCGCGCAAATGTTTGCTACAGATTCTAGCTCAGATGTCGTTTTTTTAATAGGTTATGATTCAATATTGTGACAGAGTACATCTTGAAATATTTTTCGGGTCACAGTCAATAGATCTAATGCGATATAAGTATTCAGATACAACTAGATATTGTAGATTATAGATTTAGTTTTTTAGTAATTAAAATGCACATGAGGATGCACCACATTATATTGAAAAATATGTTTCTCAAGTGTTTACCAAAAATAATGAATTAAAATTCGGCATTCTGTTAACGATAAAGTAAATTATTCAGATCATAATAGAGTCTAGATTAACAAGATAACAAGAGTCTAGATTGATAATACGAATGTAACATATCTGGAGTTTTTTAGATTTTTTAAAAATTTTTGATGGAGAAAAGTAATTACTATAGTAATTTTTGTCGACAATGAACCCTAGAATGCCAAGTCATGGAATTATAGGATCATGAGAAACTACTACCACTTGGATGTTATTAATATATAAATATCAAGATGGTTTCATCAAAATGACAAAGTGAAATATCATTAACAGCGAATTTATGTTATTTATCTTCATACAAAAAGAAACCATCTAATATGACGGTGAATGATGAATACTTATAGCGTCTATCAAGGTTCCATTCCAAAAAATAGTAAGAATTCATTATTCTTTGGTAGCCAAAATAAAGAATGAATCAAAAATATGTAATTTCAAACATTACCTCTTTCTTTATGGGCAAAATTGTGGCTCAAAGAGTCTAATTGATGTACATAATCAACGATATTAACACAAAATAGTTATTAACTGGCATTAAGTAACTACAACAATTAATGTGGGACATATGACAAACGCCTGCGTCAAGACAGTGTAATAAAATTTAACATTGATATTATTTTACGGTAGGTGATCAACTCGAGTAAATTTAACATTAACATGCTATCATCTACATCATTTTTACTTGGCATATGAATACATTGTTATCATTTTGGTTAGTTTAAACTTTAGAGAAGTTAGGTAAAAGCGTAACTGGACAAAGGAATTTATAAGACCAAGTTGTCAATAAAAGTTTGCCGTTACTGATGGCATAGGCTTGAACTTCAAGTTATGCTGAATCAAATATTTTCTAGAACTAGTTATGTTTCGTAGATCATTCGCAATCACTCACGACACTCACATTTCTCTAAGGTGACAATATTCATGTTATCGGCTTATCACGTTTGGGATTAATTTAAGAAATATTCTGGAAAGCTAGATAGATATATTTCACCTTCTAAACTGTTTGACTCGAATATTATAAAGGATATAAAAAATCTGATTTACCACAAGAAAGTATCAAAAAACTTAACGTAACTTTACAAGTAAGCAATAGCTAACTGGAAAAGATCAATAACATATGAAATGAAATGAAATTGTGAACAAATATGGAAGGACGGATGATGAAGTAAGAAAGTTTGTAATAAATGTATTAAATGAATGATTATTAAATTTTTCTCATATGTATTATGAAATTTTCTTTGTGTTGGGTACACTTTGTATAGAGAGAAATCAAATATATATACAACTGAGCGCAGAATAACGCATTATGTTAGGCATAAAATATACGTAGAGTAGTAGAAATTTAGATGTATGAGAATCATTATACTTTTCTCTCTTTTTTGCAAGAATTATAACGCTTTTAATAAAATATTTTACTTCAATAAAGAAAGAATAAATTGTCTACATACAAGATTTTACCACGTGCTTATTTAAATTATATATATAATGATAAAAATTAAATTATTTTAAAGAAGATATAAATTGGTAATTTTGTAATCTGAGAGATGAATTTGATGGAACCAACAGTATTTGTAAATTCTATTTTTATATAGTATGGGAGGGAAACCCCAATAATTTAACATACAAAGCACATTCAAAATAAAACTGATAAATGACGAAAAGACAATAAGGTGCCAAATATCTGCTTCAAATGTAATCGAAAATGTAAGGCAACAAAATATTTATATAAAAACATAAAAAGTGAATTATTGTTGGAGTTGTCAAAAAAGGGAACTATACAGAGAAAAATTATGATGTGTGTTTTGTTTTGTATTTTATTTAACTGTTTTGAAAGCGCGCACATCACGAAATACACAATTTCTATAATCATAGGAAAAGCACCTAAAATATGTTCAAGAGGATATTTCAACACTGAAAGTGGATGAATCCTGATTCATTGTTTCTTTCATGAATCATCAGGCAGAGGAAATAAAAAAAATTGCTTCATTGGAAAAGAAAGCGCTACTCACCCTCTCTTGGCACTAGCAATTTATCTTGCGCTAGAATCTCAGCACTTTCTTAAATGAGTGTAAGGGCAATTTATAAGATTACCCAGACAATAACATCATTCAAAAAGGATATTTGTTTTCCTCACTTTATTTTTGCACTGTAACGTAGGGAGCATGAAAGGTGGAAAGAAAATATTTCACTATAAAGGTAAGTTAAAGATATTTTTTTCTTTACCAACGTACAAATTATTAAAATAAAACGATATAAGTAATCACTTTTATGGTTCATTTTGTTGTCAAAAGATGGAAGCACTATCCCACAAATATTAGCTGATTTTTAACAAAAATTTTGTCGTCAAACTCAGTACAATCTGGTGTGATTTCTTAAAACATCGAAACTCGTGATCACGCAAAGTTTCAAATTTAACGTCTGCTTAAAATATATTATGCTTAAAAAGATTGGTTAAATATTGTTTATAAATATTAAGTAAATATTTGCTGTTTTGCGTAATACTTTTGAAATTGGAGTTTTGCATGAGTTTTGAATTCGTTAATATTAACAATTGCTAATAAGTAGTTCACTTATTAGCAATTGTTAATATTATTAGAAATACTTGTCTGTCGAATGAAATTTTCTCCATCGCAAGAAATGTGTGATAACTGGTTTTATAAAGTTCAAAGGTACAAAATTACAATTTAAGAAACCTAAACATTTCTTTCATCATTACGATTATTTTGCATTATTAGATTGTAAATGAGAAAAGTAAATATAAGTTTGTATATTTAGATTCAAATCGCAAGGAAAAGAGTAAGTGATAAATAGTTTTTCATTTCTTCCGACTCTGCCTAAAATAATTTTGCGATGTTTGCTAGAATATCATAGTGGTTGTTCTCGGCTTTTATGTAGTTATCACCTAACTTAATGGAACAAATTACACGCATTCACGGTAGCCTAATTGATAATGGTGTTGCTCTCTCACTATAAGATAGAGAATTTGAAATTAACTTTAAGTATAATTCGATTAAGATTTACACACCATTGGCATTTTTTAAACTGCATTAAATAGTACATTAATATATTTGGCCTTATTAGCACTACTATTGCTTAAAGTCCATGAAACAGAAATCTGTAACAAACGATCAATAAGAATAGAAATATTAATGTAAGTATAATCGTGAAAATCAAAAATTGATGATATATCCTTATTAGTGCTGCTGTTCTAAAGTGTTTTCGCCTGTAATTAGAAATTGTGGGGCATTAATTTGGTTGGCAGGTTATTGCAATAGGTTTCTGAGATTGTCTCTGAAGGATGTCACTAAAGATAACCATCAGCCTCGTAACTATGAATTATGGTCAAATGACCATGGTTCATAATCACGAGTCAGCATTTGGGCATCACTTTTTTTCCTGCCATACAATATTAAAAGAGAAACATTGTACTTATAGAACTTTTAACAAAGCTAATCTCGGCACGATAGTTTTAAATTTGGTTAGATATTGAATTCGCTACATCCTGATCATGAGAACAATTTTTTTTTCTTTACTGACTGCCTCGATGTTTATGTAGCATTAATTCTGGACACATCGTTAGATATACTCCTGTTTGTTACCATTTTTATGAACGGAGTAAGTAGCAGACATCAAAATTCCTTACAAATATTTTCACTTGTTAAGCTGCTCACCTCTTGGTTTCTAATTAAAAATTAAATGATTATCTTGCTAAAATTTCTATCGTAAGGCTACAATAGTCGGAATAAACATCATACTGATGTGCAATCCATGATTCAGGCTTAAGAATGTAAGATACTTATTCTTTATTACTACCACACAAATGGTTATCTGATATACTTTAATTAATTAAGAATCATATTTTGTGACTATTTTCCTAGAAACATGTAAGGAAGAAATCACCAGGATCCTTATCTATACAGTCATTAGAAATAGACCAAGGAGAGTCCTATGATTAAAGCTCAATACTTAGATGATACAAAGAAGCTGAATCGAATGAAAAATTCTCACAACAACAAATCTCACATAAACATTTTTCCTTTTTTTATTTTAATGGATATTTTTAACTTTTTTAAAAATTTATTCTATGCAATTCCTATTAAGTAGTTTAATTAATTAAAATTCATATTTCAGATTTTTTAATCAGTGCTTAATTTTTCAGGCTCATTTATCAGGCACATTTTACTTTTTATCGGCACAATTGAAAAAAAAACTTGTCTTATGAGATGGAAATCCTAAATACATTTTTTAAGTACGAGTAAATTAGAGCATTCTGTTTCACTCATTATTAAATTAAGATCATTGTGGTAATTCCTAATTTAAAAGTTTTATAAAAACTAATAAAAATAAGTGACACTCTGTGATTATTTTCAACTAAGGCAGACAATGGACTATTGTAGATAATATATACACATTTCATGATACAGTCAAAGACAATGGGTCATCAATTTGACCGACGAGTCGAAAGAAATCTCCGTTGGAATTCACCTTTCCAAATTTTAGTTCTATTTCAGAATATATCAATCTGTAACTGTGCATTTCACATTAACTGAGGTACTTCCCCTGTCTGAAGACTTGATTTTGTTCACCAAATGAAACTGGAATCAACGTTAATAAAAACGAAAACACACACATCTGTTAAATATGACAAGTGACAGTACACTGTTACGAAAGACAATCTCAGCTCTTCCATTATTCCTCTAAAACTTTACTAGAAATAATTTTAAATTTTACAAATATGTAATGTAGATGACTATCTAAATTAGATATTCAAAAAATACATTATTATTTTTTTATTTATCACGATGATTGTTAGCATGTTCAAGATCTAGCTATTTTTTTGTCAGGCTTTATATAAATATATATATATATATATATATATATATATATATATATATATATATATACACAAGGTCCTAGTTTAAGATTTGTTTTTTTACAACCGTTCATAATATAGTCAATTTTCGTCTTCTTCATTCAGCCCTATTTACTAAGGCTTTTAGTTTTAGAATGCTCGTTATAAATATATATAATAAAAGTGAGTAACAGTTTTATTATAATTATTTTACTTTTCACTTTTTTTCACTTTTTTAGAATGACCACTATGTAGCATTAAAAAACAATATGCATAAGATTGATACGATCCAGATCGTACTCTTCTAAGTACAAGGCTCCAAGTTCGTTTCAGTCTCTGTTAAAAACAGAAGACACATTATTAAGCTTTTACCTTCTGCTTGCACATTTGTCAAGGTAGGTTCTTTGAACTTTTACGCATTTCTTCCTTGTTGACACATGACTGTAGTCCCTTATCTATGAAATGCGGTTCTGGAAAGTAATTTTTTTTTAAAAAAGAGTTCGACAACAACTATCAGCTTTAAGGCATATTTCAGTCATTAGGCTTTCATATTGCATGTTTATAAAATCTCTAGAGTATATGCTTTAGTGTCAAAGATTATTAAATTTCCTGGTAATGTTAAAATAAAGGACTATATAAGTTTTATGTCTTCTTGTGAATGCGTCTATTAGCTTATATTCATCAAATAGGGATAGTTATATTATCAAAAATACACCTAAGAGTTTTTGTTTACGAACATAGAACTTCTATGCTGATAATTACGAAAGCATCTTATCCGTTGATATTTGTAAAAGTAAATTGGAATAAAATGTCAAAATATATATGTTTTTTACCTGATCGTTAACTATTTAGCTTCTAATGCATATAAGAAGCATTTTTCTGCTGAATCTAATCACCTGTTCTTTAGTGAAATTTTCTGCTTTAACCATGTGATTGAAGAGGTTTAAGATTAGGAAATATTTTTACATTACATAAATTTATGACACAAAGATACCCAAACAATAGAAACTATCGAATCATCTTTTTCCAACAAAATATTCTATTCCTATAACTGGATGGATGTTTCTTACTTTTTTTTCTAATCCCTCACTTATAAAAATAAAGAAATTCGAATAGAGAAAATTGCCTTTTAACAAGGGAAAACATTTCTTGGCAAAGCAAATTGAAGCTTGCGCGATGGCAAATTGTTTTTCCAAGCAGACCTCTTAAAAACGTGATATATCTCTAAGCCGGCGGTTCATCGACCACCAGATGCTTTGAAGCGTGATACAAAGAAATTGAGATTAATTTACGGAAGGCCGTCATTATAAAAAAGAAACTTTTGTAGCCAAGGTTCTTTGTAGTGAAACTTTGATATTGAAAATTGTGTACATAAAAGGTGTTGGACTTGAGAAAAACTAATCACCTGTTGCAGGTTCAATTGTTTTTTCCAACGATTTACATTTTTCTAAAAGATGAATGTGTTTGCCTTTTCTTTCGTAATTGATTGAACTTATGATATTCTATAGTGGTTAAGGTGTATGCTTATGGTCTTTTAAAGAATACATGAAGCATGACGACATTGACGGGGAAAATTTGGTTAGTAAATTTAAGAGTCCATTTGGGTTATTTATAAGTGCACTCTTGTATGTACACTTTCCATCAAATTTAGGTTATTAAAATTTATAGAATTCATAAAAATGTGTCATAAGTGACATTGATGATATTCATTTCAATTTAATGGTATGAATTAAAACAGATGTACTCTGTGAAGTTCGTAACATAGTTTTTAGTTGAGGTTATTAGAAATAAAAATAAGGCAGTAATGGTATTGAAAACATGAATATTTGATTTCTTGTGATTAAAGATTTGGAAAAGATATGAAAATTATAAAATTGATTATAGTTATATAGTTTATTTTTGGATCTGCAGTTATTGCATACACCAGTGATTTTAATTTAATATGAATAATAAACCACTGCGAATATTCGCACACTAAATGGGAATCGAACCTAAGAACTGCTGAATTGAAAGACAGAGAGGTGTAAGATTCAGATGACTTCTCGTAATACAAAAATAAAGTACAAATAAAATTTAAAACAAAATTATTTTGAATTTATAATTTTTTTTATATGGGAAAATTGAAACAAAAATATTTAATCAATAATATCAAATTGAGAAATGTTTTTCTTTCAAAAATAAATCCTTCCGATATGCATACATACTACATTATGTATAAGAAATCTTCATAGAACTTATGCCAGATATTCCAGTTAGCTCTAGAATATATCTGTTTAGTTAACAATCATGTAAAATTTTTCAATTTTGTACATTATTTTAAAATGTTGCTTCTTAAAAAAATATTAGGGTGTTGCTAATTTTCTTTGTAATTGTGTAGAAAACTTTATAAATTTTACAAAGAGATTCTAAAGTGCATCTGTAATTCTCAGTCATGGTGAAGTGATCAGATTAAATTATAAAAGAAAGGCCTTTCTTATAGACTACAATTTATACATTCCATGTCAGTGAAACACATTGGCATCAATAGTTGAGATGGGGATAGGTCCTTAACATCAGTTAGTGGGCACACTTAACAGTTGAAGTCTAAAATAAGAGATTTTTAAAAATTTTTCTGTCTTTGTATTCACAAAATTTACATAGATGACGGACGTTGTCACTTGTCGGAAAAGAGATGACTTGGTAAACTCTTAAGCAACTGTTTCTATAGGTAGGTAGATAGCACAAATATAACACAAATCTCTCATTATTCATCGCTGATTAAGATAAAACCTGCGATCCCCTCCTCATCCGCATAGCATGATGGTCAATCACTAGTTTAAAAAAGAATCTGGCATTTTTTTTCTATCATAAGAGACATTTAAGAGTCAAGTTATTAGAGTACCAGTTAAAAATGGTCTTTTGGCAACAGTGAAATATTTTAAGAAAACATTCAGAGGCAGTTTTTAGAATTTATAGATAAATGAGCACTCCATTCTTTTCCGAAAAGATTGCTAGGTGTGATGTTGCTGTTTCTGATCCTATCGGGTGTAGCATTAAGGTACCAGAACCCACGGCCCCCTTAATTCTCATAAAAACCAGACCGCAAGGAAATCCTCTTTGTGAATCCCAGACACAAAAGAAAATGTTGGGAAAAAAGTGGATTGGGTGTTCAGAACCTAATCTGGTTGTCACCGCTTTTAAAACCGATAGGATTGAGCTTAAGTTTGAATTTAAGGCCACGAAATAAGCTATGTGTACTTAATATTTTAAAGATTTCTTGTATTCAAAAATGTTTGCACATTGTTCTGTCAAATTAAATATTACTTACCATTATCCGTTTTGTAAAAATCATACATCATCTCAATAAAAAAAAAAAAAAAAAAAAAAAAAAAAAAAAAAAAAAAAAAAAAAACTCTTAAAATATTTTTAAATGACCACAAATGTAAAATAACGTTGTTTGAGTTTGCATCAAATTAAGTTTTAATAAAAAAAATTTACAAATTCCAACTATATTTATATTAGAATTCATAGTTCGCATTTAACAACAAGCGCAATACATTAAGTTATCTAAATATTGTTTATTGGTATAAAAAGTAAACTATAAAAGTAATTTGGCTATTATCGGGGTAAATATATTTGAAGACAGTGCATTAAAATACAGATATGAGTAATCATGTTTATTGAAAATTCCTCTAATGTCATAATGATAGTAACTACATGTATATTCGCAGCAGAATAATAGTTGCTTCATTATAAGTAATATCATGAAGATATTTTCATGTAAGTGCTGTGCAAAATAATCGCAAAATGAAATATTTTTTATTTGCCTTTATAAATCTTTGCAATTTGTTTTCTAATAATATAATGATGAAGTTGTGTTTATTAAATACAATTTTATTACTAATAAAGAAACAAGGCATTTTGGTGAGAGAAAAAAAGCAGAATTTTCATGTTTAGGAAATAGTATATTCATTGACCTAATCAGTTGCGTGAACTGATTCACAGTATCTGTGGAGCTAGTGTAAGCCGAAATTCATAAGATGATATCTCATCACTCGCTTCGTGAATTTCAAAAGAAGAATTACTTTCTCAGATATTGACTTCAGCACTAAATTGTGATTTAAATACATAAGTATAGACAGTGCTTTGTGAATAACGCACAGAAGTTCAGTTATCAAGGAGAGTTGTTCAGGATTTGGTATTCTTGTGGAGAAAGGAGTAATTATCATGGCTAGAAAGTTCCGTATTTTACATCTTTCTGTGAGGAAGAATCATGCTGAGTGCGCCTAAGCCAGTTATGTTTCATAGAGTTCAATATTATTCTGATAATGTACTGTTTAAAAAAGGATTCCAGTTCAAGTGTTGATATCGTCATTGGTTTGTAGTTTAAAATTACGATGTAGTTGGTTGTGTTTAAAAGCTTTGATTGGTAGAGATGGTCAAAAGAGAACATCACTATAACCTGCAATCTTGTCAACCTCAAAAGTTACGCAAGACGAATATCACATTTTCATATGGAACTGCGTAGCTTAGTGAGAAAAAGCATTGGTTTCACACTTTATATATTACCGTTATTCATTAATGAGTTACAGTGGTTTTACGTTAACGAACAGTTGTGAATAAGTAATGAAAGATTTTTTTATGCTTGGTGAATTAAAGAGTAATGATCAGGAGAATTTTGACAACGTGACTATCATATTAGAAAATTCTCAAAATTTGCAAGGAAAACTGTGTGTATTATTCAGACAAATAAAGGAACAATACATAACTATTCCATTCAGTCGTTCCAAACTAAAAGCATTTACTTGCTGGTACAATGATGGGACCTTTATTTGATCAATCAGGCTGATTTACATTACATTTGTGATTAAAGTAATATATTTCAAAACTTAGTATTTGGAAAAGTGTTATTCTAAAACTACGTTAGATAAAATTACAAAATATTACATTTAAAGCCATTAAATAGCAGAATTTAGTTAATCTATAGTTATAAGATTTTTTTGCTAATGAAAAATTAGCTTTTATTAGATTAATTTCCTATTGCATCCGTATTTACCATTACAACAATAGAATGTTATTTTAGAATCATAGACATTATCTATGATTCTAAAATCATAGACAATGTCTATGATTTTGATTATGAAGACACAATCATAGA
Source organism: Latrodectus geometricus (assembly GCA_026290005.1). NCBI lineage: Eukaryota > Metazoa > Arthropoda > Arachnida > Araneae > Theridiidae > Latrodectus > Latrodectus geometricus. The sequence continues at coordinate 31,890 of JAPDSC010003547.1, forward strand.
CATTGTCTTATAAATTCATATTATTAAAAATTTTGAACAATGAACGAATTAGGAATTTTTTTACTAAATTTCTTTAGAACCTTGGAAACAGCATAAATGTCTGTGACATCCATAAATATTATTGACCATGCTTTCTTAAATTTGTGGGTCACGACTCAAATTGAAATCCCTGAGTCTAAATCTAGAATCGTCAAAAATATTAGCAATTTCGATACTTCTTTAAACTGTTATTGGCAGAAGAAATTTCAACGTCTTCTGAAATTGCCATAAATTTTCTTTTACTTTTCCTACAACAAGTTTGTGGGAAACGAAATTTTAGTCTTTATCAGCCATAAAATCAAAATGTGAATCAAATATAAAAATATTGAAGAAATATTTCTTCCTAAGGTGTTAAAAATTTAGCAAGCTTTGATAATATAATATTAAATCACAGTCACATATACTTTTAATAAATATTTAATCTTCATGTATGCGCGTGTTATTAGAAGTAAGTGAGTTTTCAGATCAATAACTTTCAAAGTGGCTACACTAAGTGGAGAGACTATAGTTAATGTTCGTATAAATCCCAAGAAATTGAATTTATAATTGTATTCTATTTTTATAACTTTTCCCATTGTTCCACTTCCAATATTAATAATTAAAGTGTTGGACAAAAACTGCTATAGTATATAACCGTACAGGCGAAGAAACTGAGAATTTCAATTACGCATGTGTTGCATTTGCACAATGCTTATGAGGTATTCCAAAAGTTTGGAAATGTTATGGGGTCTCTGCACCAAAAAGTTTAAGAAATCCTGCTTTACATTTTAGCATCATATCACTTTTAGGCTATATTAAGGATCAAGCGGGTTATCATCTGATAAATAAATGACTTTCATATCCAGCCAAATTAAAATATTACTATTTCCAAAAGAAAACCACTGATAAATCAAAAGAATTCATAATACTTGTGATAATGATTTCCTGTTTGGATGCATCTAAGAAATGACCTTTTAACGAAATAAAGAAAAGAACAAATGGGGATCATTTCTTTTTTAGACATAATTGAAAATATTTTTCAGAGTTGTTAAAAATGTTTCTCATTGTGATTACATGAAATTAAAAATAATAAAAGAATCTGGTACTTACGTATTAGCGTTACCTCAGATTTTTAAGACAATTGAATTTTAAAGAAATTTCCTTATAATTAGAAAGCTTCTTTCTATAATTATTAGTGTACTTTTTATAATTAGTAAAAGGTGTTTTCTAATTATAGATTATGCGCTAATTCTACTTACGTTTTGGAGCGAAATTAGCTGTGGTGAATCTAATACATAAGTACCAAGAATCTTTCTCAGTAAAAAGTAAATATTAGAGTTTCATCGATCCTTTCATATTTTTTTTTCAACATTTTTGCATTTATTTAACTTTTGCAGAATTATCATATTTAACTCACCAAAGTCAAAATATAAACTAATTTCATATCAAAGGTTTCAAATTTTGATGAAACATAGCTGGATATTCAGAAAAAACAATAAATTATCAGAAAAAAAGAATAAAATCAATTCTCGAGATTCTACATACGTATATAAATAAGTTATTTCCTATAAAATATAAATCTCTATTTCTTAAATAATTTTTTTTTTAAAAAAATTAGTCTGTAAAAAATCTATTTGCCTTCAACATAGTAGACTTGGCTTTTGAAACGTTAACCGCACTCAACAGTGATAAAAAATATAAACTCATAATAGACAACATTCTAAAATCAAGCCAAATTCAGCAGATATCGTTAGCTTATATTAGAAGTAAATGTCGATCTTTTAACATATTCATAATAGTACATTCAAATTTAGTGTCATTTTATTCCAGTTATTAAATTATTCATAACAAATTTTGGTTATTATATATATCCTTCGAAATCATAATTACTTTATCTATAAACTAAAATATTCTAATTTCTATTTCAGCAATAAGAAGTGAATTTATCGAATCAAATAATATCACCGATGTTAAGATTGTTAATTATTCGAAAGAAAGTCTATATGCTTTTATAATTTTTAAGTATCAAGTTATCACTAAAGTGCTTAGCTCATGATTTATAAATGAAATTTGTTCTCTCAAAGGCCTTGAACTTTATCATGAAACATTAGTTAAAGCATTTTAGGTATCCGTCGGGAAATAATTCTTGCTCTACAGCTAGACATAGTGTAAAATGAATTTATTACAAACATACATATATAGTACATGATATAATTAAAAATATCAATTTAATAATAATATTCTAAAACTATGAAAACACAGAGAGAAAGTAATAAAAAATCTATAACTAATTATCCATTTATTAACTAAGATTAAGCATTGCTGTAAACGCACTAATGCAGCGTGTAAGAAGAGCAACAAAATAAAAAGAGCCAATTAGATTAACAAATAAAATATGTTTAATAATCTACAGGAATAAACACACAGTAGATTTTAATAAACATAATTCAAACAGGCCTTCCTAAATATTGCCCAGCGCATTCATTCTAAAAACAGAACATAAATCAAGAACAGAGTGCATGGTGATCATTTTACTAAAAAAAAAAAAAAAAAAAAAAAAAAAAAAAAAAAAAAAGAATCTACCAAAATCTTTAGTTAAATAATCGTGTTTTCGTACTTCAATTTTTTTTAATAATGATTAGAGTACGTTGTAAATTATTTTCAAGAACCTAGAAAGCTATGTTATTGTTATTATTCTATAAATCTGCCTAGCTTGAAGAAAGCCTAATTTCTAAGTTTCTAAATTGAAAGGATAATTATTTCAAGTTTTATTTGCAGAAAATTTAATAAAAACTATTTTTAGACGTGACAGGAAGTTTTTTAAGAACTTTAAATTATTTTTTAAAATAAAAAATACATAAATAATATAATTTTTGAAATTATTGACATATTTTTGATAATATAATTAAAAGAATGAAATTAAAACTTTTATAAGAAATGCGCAAAAAAGTATGCAGAAAACATTATTCGTAAAATAAAAATAAGATATTTTTTATGGATTAGTTTAAACAAAATATCTTGAGAAAATTTTAACTTAAAATTGATAATTTAATTATAAAAATATTAGAATGTCTTTAACAATGTCGTTTAGAAAAAATCATATCGAAACAATTTAAGATTAATAGTAAGAATTATGAATATACCTTTAAGATTTTATAATGATGATATATAATTGAATTTCAAATTAATAGTAAATAGTCAATATAGGGTTGTTTTAAATTCAGAAGAATAAAAATTGTATTAGAATAGATTGAAATTGTAAATTTTGTAATATCGCCCTTTTTGGCGGTTCGAAAGTTAAAATGAGATAATTTAGATTTTTTTAGATAAAATCAATATCTACCGACTGTTAAAATTTATTTAATTATCTTCCAATTTTAATATTTTTTAATAAATGTTTTTATTATTATTACTTTTCTACATTTATTTCCAGGGCAGAATTAACTTCCTGAAAATGAACAATAGAACTTATTAGCCTATCATATGTTCTATATATAACTGTTACTGGTAACTGTTATTTTTTGTCACTTGTTATCTCACCATGCTCTGTTACAAAAAGGAATAAGAAAAAGAAACATAAGAAAATAAAGACGAGCCTTGAGGTAAAATTGATGGCAAGCAGCAGAGCAAAAGGGTAAAGAACAAGTTGGCTGCTTACTTACAGTAGTGAAATGGCCATCAATGAGAGGATAGGAGTAAGAACTATATATGTCCATGTCGTCGACGGCCCTGTCCTGAAAACAACAGGGAATAATCACATCAGATCTCGTTTTTTCTCTCTCTGCTTCTCGAAAACACTGCACTAGTGCGCATAGCAATGCTGCGTGCCAAAAACGAAGGACATAGGTACCGAACAAAAAAAAAAAAGAATCAACACAGTACAATAGAATTAAAAACCAAACACAGACATTTCTTTTGGTCATGGAGGACATCGGCACACTTGGGCAAGTGACCAATTGGCCCATTACCAAATGGATATTTCTTGTCTTCTGATTTTTCTTTGAAATATTTATCATTACATTACCATATCAATACTTACTTTTGTGACCATTTTCCTATTTTCAAAATTTCTCGTGATTAATATTTTGATACTTATTATTTAAATACTGACATGCTATACTACAATCTCAGATATCTATAAAAATTATTAACACACACACATATATATATATACAAATTAATCTTTTTTACAAAGTGAGTTCTTAAAAAGTAACATTATATAATGTTAAATACGAATAACAAATTAAGAACTTAATTGTAAGACAGAATTTCAAAGGTTTTCGAATCATTTTTGACTTAGTATCTTTCAAGAGAAAAGAATATTTTAGATAATTACCTATATTTTCCTTATTTACGTTGGGTCGATTTGGTAGCTGAATAGGTAATGCTTTGGCTTTCAATTTGCACAGCTCATAGGTGCAATTTCAAGTTCGGTTGTGTGTATTTGTTATTAATTTGGAACAATATTCAACCCTTAGGTTAAAGATGATTTTGCTATAAAGTGCATTATGTAAACATATAGTAATAAACCACCCAATCATACATAACCTGAACTTAATGATTCAATATATTTCAAAGAATTTCCTTAGTCTGCGTATATATATATACATATATAACGTTTCAAGTTTAAAAATTTATAGGTCAGAGTATAAAAACTTTAAATAAGTAAAATTGAATTACGTATAGACACTATCTGTTGTAGTGTAGACATTTAACCTGGATGTGTTTGGAAGTAAATTCAATACTGATGGAGTATTTAATTGTACTTTAACAATTAATCGTCATTAGAAATTAGAAAACTAACCACTCTATTGAATCTAGCGGGTAAAAATGCTTTCTAGTACGGAAATTCCACATATATTCTAATTAAACAGATTTGTCAGCTGGTTTAGGATCACTTTTTAACATAAGGACAAATTGGTTTTAATCTATGGCTTAAAGTGGTTTCGAAAGGATTACAAATTACGATTTAGAAATCTCACCCATGAACTACAGAACAGAGAGACAAACCACTATAGTTTATTCAGCTATTATTCGAAGCAAGTAAGCGAAATATTTAATAACAATTTTTTTAATATTCATCTCTCTGCGAAGATTTATTATAATAAAATATAAGTGGATTTCATAATTTCCACTAAATACTCAATAGTAAGGTACTTACTGATAGTAATTATAAATCAAAAAACCATAACAAAACTAAGCATAAAATAATAATTCAATTTCTGTAAAAATATACATTTTTGCTAGTAGAAATCAAATGCATAAAAATCATTTGTAAACCTTAAATTAAATAATAAATTTATTTAAATTTGCAATTGTTTGCGTTTTGTGTTCAGATAGATAAATTTTTGTTATTCAGAAATAATTTTGATTTTACCACCAAGTAATTTTAATATTCATATAAATGGTTTAAAATGCTGCTCTATAAACAATATGAGACACACTTGTATTATTAGCAACAACGCTTTACCTTAAGACAATGAATTAATCTTTATTTATTTCAACCGGCTACAAATTAGTTTTATATTGAAATACAGAACATGTGATTAAATATGGTTACTTTTTACACTTTTCATATCATGTTTTTCCTTGTATAAAAAAATTAAAAAGTCATAGACCTCTCCATAACATTTTTTTGAGTTTAACGATGCAAAATGCACTTGATAAAATTGAATATTCGCACTTAGAAAATCAATTTTCAAATTAAAATACTCGTTAATACTCCTATTTTTAACAGTAGTAATTTATCAGAAATACACTGAATATAAAATAAATTATTCAATAATAATATTTAATGCAGTAAATGACAGCATTACTGACAAAAAATTTCATTTAAAATGCACAAAAAAATTAAATTTTCAGCACATAATAAAGTATATTCAAAATATGTATTATATCTACATGTATAAATTAATTTATAAATTTAATAACAAATATTAAAATTTGATATTTATTTCATTTATAAAGAATTTATTGCATAGTCGTGTAGAAATATAAAACTATTAATAAAAATTAATGTATATATATATTAAAAATTTTTGTCTTTAAAATTTAAAAGTGCTTTTATACTAATTAATTCATACAATTAAATATTAATTTTAACAAATTTGTGAGAAAAAATCGTTTTCAGTTAAAATATAGTAAAATCAACTTAATTTAAACTAGCAACACTATAACTATAGAACGAAATCCATGATTTTAAATCTTAACTACTTTGTTACTTTTTTAGAATTTTTAAGAGAATTAGTTGCGAATATATTTTAAATATAGTACAAACATATGGTTCAATGTTTTTATTATAAAATTTAAATTATAACTCCATATTTTGTGGTTCAAGTAAGTTCTTAGGAATGATAATCCCATATATATATATATATATATATATATATATATATATACAATTGATCATTAAATTTGTTTCATCAGAAAAAATGCAAATAAAGAAATGATATTTATCCATGATGAATTCATTCATTTTATTTAATGTAAAGATGTTATTTATGCAGAGATAAGCATCCAGTATAATAAATGATAAGAAAAAATTCCTTATTTAATTCTTCGAGTTCTAATTGACATGTTTTAAAAGCATAAGCAGAAATATCTTAAAATTTATCAAACGTAAAATATAGGTTTCAAATTATTCAATAAACAAAATTTTTGTCCCTAAACATTGAAATAATTAAATTAAAAATTACACTATATCTTATACACATAACTAAATATTTCGTACAATTTTCAAATACTATTGAGAATCATAAATATTATGGAAATTATTCGGCAGTTTTAGAAAAAAAAATGTTTATAAGTAGTCAGCATGATCATAGCAAATATATTAGTATAAAAGTGAATGTAAGGTAAAAAAAAATCAGAATATTAGAATTTTAAAAAATTGTCTTAATTAAAACATTTAAAAATGTAAGTATTGTAATTTCGAAGCAATAAATGCTATGACAAATTTTTTGGAACAAACATGATAAATTTTTTTATTTATTATTACATTTACAGTTGAATACGTAAGTACTTTATATTTTCATAAATGATTAGTTGGGAAATCTTTGATTATAATCGAATTATTTTAATGAAAAATCATAGCAAATGACTGGTTTATAAATCAGTGAAAAAGAAAAAAACTTTGTCTAGTAAATAATATATAATTATAATATGTAGTATAAGAATCAATATACAAAATAAAACAAATATTTGTGCAACATATAATTATATAACTAGAGTATTTAAATTTAACTAAATAAATTATGAGAGTAATGACATTTTTAAAGATCTAATAGTTGTGTTGTGACGTTATTTTTTGCAACATTGAAATATTTAAATTGTTTATAACTTGAACATTAAAATTGTTTGTAAAAATGATGAATATTATTGTTGAATGCATGCTTGTAAATAAAAAGATATGAAAAACTTTAAAGTGTACTTAAGAAATCTTTTTCCGAATTAAGATCAATTAATTCAAAATTTCAAATTGCTACATTAAAATAATTTACAATTTTTTTTCTTTCTCGTCTATAAATAATGTTTGCTAAAACAAATATTATATGATATTTTTGAAATAATAATTTAATCTTAAGTAACTTAAAATAGATATATTTCTCATACATAAGAATTGTTTTGAAGAATTTACACAGAAGAAAAACATTGGAGGAATTTTATTATATTTTAATATAACAATAATCATTTGGTGACTAAATGTAATATTTTAAAATATAAATGAAATTTTATTCACAATTGATAGTTAAATTATCTCATAACTACATAAGAAATCATTATTTATTCTATCGATGAGAGATTCAGAATAATTAATAAATTTAAGAGTTATATTGAATTGATATAATTAATTAAATACAGATATTATTTTTAAGATATTTTAAAATAAAAATATAATGATATTAATGTTAATTTTCATTATACAGGTAAACATTTCAAAAACAAAATTTGAGGAGAAAAAATTTTTTATTAGCCCCTCTTAAATTCAGAACATACTTATGAAAATTACAAAAAATAATAAAATTTTTGTTTCCTATTAAAATTAATCAAATTTGTATTTGATCAAATTATTTAGTAAGTATCACATATTCAAATTTTTATAGCAATTCACATATTAAATATCAGAAAAACTATGTAAAGGATCAAATTAATTTAAATGAAATATCACCAAATGAAAATCCACTTTTGTTAATAAGCAGTTTATCAGTTATTGATAAATATTGCATAATAGGAAAACTCTTTCTAAAGTTCATTAGAAATATGTTACATATTTATAATTAACTTAATAAACAGACTAAGTTAAAAAACAGAATATGACTAACTTAATCTACACTAAAAAAACAACAATGATCACAGGAAAATATAGTTATTAAAACTCAGGCATTACAATTAGATAGGAATTAAACTGATATAATATACTTTAAATTTTTAAAAAATTTTGAATTTAAAAGATATTTTAAAGGAACATATTAACCTATATATTCAATAAAATAAATGTTAATTTCTTGACAACATTCTTAGTTAAATATAAACAATTGGTATGAAAGACTTATTTGTTTCTTATCTGTGACCAAATTCATATAGTCATAAATTGAAATATAAAAAAAAATCAATTACGATAATATTTATGGGAATTTAGGACTTACTTTAATGAGTCTAGTTGCTTTTTTCCAATTTCCATCCACGTACGTATACGCAGAGAAAGGCCGGAATTTAGCTTTATATTCAGTTTTCTTTATCCTACCTCTGCAAACAGAATAGAAAATTGCAGTACTATTGTACACAAATATAACATGCACTGTAAAGCCCAAATATATTAATTGCCAAAACAAGATTTATAGGATAACGGCCTTTATAGGAATTAATAGGAAAATGGCCGACGAAGCAACTTTCGTAGATTTTAGAGTTCAGATTTTTGAGTTAAGTTTCCTATCTTCAAAGAAAAACAAAAAAACATGGGAAAATATTATTTGCAAAATTGCACAGCAGCATAGATTTAGTAGCGAAAGTAACATTGTGAACATACATGTGAAGAAAAGAATGCGTACCACACATATTTAATTTAAAACTAATACACGCAATCATCTGAAAGATTTTTGTTGTCATATCTGACAGATTAAGCAAACATAAATCATAAAAAAGTTCCTACGCGAATTGCAAGGAACAAATTGGCCACTGATAGTATGTGCTTGGAGACAATAATTCTTTTCTTGTGCTTACCATCATGTGGCTATGTTGAAATTTATTCAGAAAACCATACATATTCTTTTTTTTTTAGTTACTGTGCTTACACAGACTTTTTATAAAAATACTTCTGTTCTTGAACTTTAATGGTGATTTTCTTTTCTCTCATATCATTTCGCTTCGATATAATATAGTGATCTTCTGATTTTTATCGTTATGGGAACTGAAAACCATTTCGTATTTTAGTGCTTTAACGAGATAAATATTTTACTACGGCTTATTCAAGTTTATAAAAACATTTAAGTGGAATAATATAATTATAATGATGCCATCTTTTTCAATCAGAAACTTCAAATGGGAAACAAACTCACATAGTATTCATGTCAGTAATATCTATGAACAACAAAACATTCAAATTATTTACTTGAAAAGTTTGAAATTCAATAATAGTTTTATGTCATTGTGGCACTTACCTTTTAACTGCATCTAGAGCCGCATCATCATCATCATCTGCAACAGAATTCCACAATTCGGCAGATGGAACATCACCATCTAAAATGCAATATAAACTTTATGCTTTAAATAATAAATATAATCTACAACAGTTATTATAGGTCCTTCAAAACCTTTTGATGTCCATCATATCAATTAATTTTATGAAATTAGATACATTATATCAAGAATTTTAGAAAAATAAGTGTCAAATTGTTTTCCTACTTGATTTGGATTCCATTTATAGATTAAAATTTTTCATGTTTATTAAAACATGATTTTAATTATATCTATTATTTACTAGTACATGATAGAAAAAAATCATAGTTTTTATTCATTTTCAAATACAAAAAATTAAAAATTTCTCCTTGGATGAATTTGTCCGAATGAATATGTTTCGATGGCATTTATTCGATATAATATAGTGAACTTTTATATATTATATCGAAGAAATGCTATCGTTCCATCACTTCTGATAGCCTTGAAATAACGTAACAAGTCTACTGATATCTTGCTGATATTTACAACAGAGTTTTCTTTTAGATTATTGTGAAAATAAATGTTCACAACCTATGAAAACAGTTATATCATTAAGAGTGATTTTTTAAAGTTCATCAAGTAAATTCATGTCAGGTTATGATTTTGCTAACAAATTCATGCATTTATTCACGATAACAATAACTTTGGTTATAAACTATCAATCGAAAATAGGGGATACGATAAAATTACATTATGTTATAATAGTTTCTTCTTATTTTACAAGTTTCATTATAGACCATCACAGGTAATAATCATGAAATGCATCTCAATACTAAATGTATCAAATGACAGTAAAAGGAAGAATGTATTTGGAAATTTCGTAAAAATAAGTTCCGTTAATGAATACTTTTGGAATTATTATAATAATAAAGCATATTATTTAAAACAAATTATTTTGGGCAAACTTCGAGGTAAAATGTTTCATATTAACCAAGTTTGATACGTTTGAAAGCAAATTAAATTAAAAATTATCTTTGATATTAACTAATGAAAACGTAATACTTTTAAATTCATAAAAAAAGTAACAACTAAAATAGATTCAGGCAATTTTGTTTCTCGAATTAAAAGGATATGAAATAAAAACATCTTTCTAAATTTAGTGGTTTTTAATCTTAAATTCATCATTAAGATTAAATCTGTGAAGTTTCCTATTTGTTCAACAATTGATTAAATGAAGATTTGAGAAATATGAGTGTCTCACTTGTACTTATATATTTACAAAAGAAAAATTCCATCATAGAGCATTTTATATTTTAAGAAGTCATAAACCATTCTAGTTTGCCTTCTTGGTCATTGGTTGATTTTATTATGTGAATAAAATAATAAAAAAGGAAATTATTAATTAAAATATGATGTTAAAATCATATTTAAATATATAGAGTATGTGCAAAATGAATATTTAATAAGTTGTTTTTGACAGGAATCATCAGCAAGTAAATTTTAAATTTAAATTTTACCTGAACACTTATTTAACGACATTTATATTAATAAAAGACTAACTAAATAAATTTAAACTTTTACTTCAGTCTAAATGTACGAAAATGATACATTCAGGAACAAAAACTTGGAATGCATAAGACATTGTCTTTGATAAAATAAATGTCTTCAACCAAAATATAAAAAATGATAATTTATTCAATGAAAATACAATGTAGTCTCTTAAAAACAATAGTGCTTTTGTTTAAGAAATTCAAATAGTCATATAAAAGTAAAATTATATTTTGAGTCTCTCGTTGCGAAGTCTGGTAACAGGAGATTACCCAATATTTCACGTCCTTGCGTAGTTTAGCCTAACATTTACGCTTCAAGAATAAACAAATTCTCTCCACAAGTGAGATGTTTCAGCAAGTTAAGAATTTTTGAAGTTCATTAAAATGCTTATTTTATGGACTTCCTTCGCTAGTTTCTCTTCAAGAATATTGCGTGCTGTAAAAGGTAAGAGCTGTTGAAAATAAGTCTCGCATGTGCAACCATGCAAAAGGATAAGATCGTTATTCTTCCTCTGCTGAAGCTTCGATTTATAGCAGGAAGACAAGTAAACACATGTTCCTGAGAACCACAAACAGTTTTTTTTCTTATAATCTCTGGAACAAGAGTAATCTTCGTAGAGGAACATACTGTTTTCCATAGATTGGCTGGTCAACAAGTGCGATAATTGGAAAACATGGGTTCTTGACAGATTGATGAACACGAAAGAGATGTAACTTAGTTTTAATACTTTGAGACATATATGTTTAGGTTCGTCCCTATTTAACTCACATATTCATAATTTACTTATAAAGCTCAAATGTATGAGTTAGATAATTTAGTACTGGCTGATATTTTGTTAAGTGGCTATTTTATACTCTATGTAGAGACCATTAGCTTACCACACACACACGAGTTTACATAATCATCAATTATAAATACATTCTAGAGTTTGGAAAAAAGTTTTAAATCAACTAAACTTTTATTTGCGATTTATTGTGAAATTGGGAATTATATTTTCAAAAGAAGTATCAAGTATAGCATTTTTAATGTGATACACAGGTTCCAGTAGCGGTATTTGATAAAAATGGAAATTTACTTTCATTCTTAAAAATAATTTTTATGAAAGAAATTAACAAAACTAATATTAATAATCCGTAACGTAAGCTATATTACTACGACACAAAAAAGTATAAAATTAATCATACAGGCATAAAAATGTAGTCAGTAACTAGTACAAAATGATCATGACAGAGTTCTACCACAATAAATGCACAGCTTTTTATAAGGTGAAAAAATTATCTTAATTAACTCGAAAAGTTTTGTGTTGGCATGATTTTCGAGTTTAAAAGTTGCATTTACGTAAACATAAACTTGGAGGGAACTCAATTCCGCTATGATAAGATTTTGTGACTAGAGAAGCCTAAAATAGTTATTAATTTAAAAATAAACTCTGAGAAATATCACATCATGTATAAAAAATATAGAACACTGAAATACATTTTGTTTACGATGCATTTTAATCATTTCAGTAATCCAGTGCAATTATTTTTGTAATAGTAATTTGTCGTATACATTTCACAAAAATATTTTTTAAAATTAAGTCACTCATTTTTTTGCTTTTTCCAAATAAACTTAATATTAAACTTACTCATTAAAAATAATTAAAAAATGTCATGAATCAAAAAAATTTATTAAATACTTTTTTAATCAAATCAATTATTACTTACACAAAATTACAATATCCTGACTTCAAATAATTTCAAACGATTATCATATCAATATAACAAATTTTATTTTTAAAATTTACTAAAAACAAAGTAAAATTATAAAGTACACTAAAATTAAACCATGCAATATTATAACATAGCATACTATTTGATATCTAGTAATAATAAAGCCTGATTAAATATAACTTACTATAACTGCTTAATATATGAAATTAAATTTATTTGTTACAAGAAAAAGGACAAATAAAATTTTTGTCAGTATTTCAAAAATTGACACAAAAGGGCAGATTTTTATTTTTATTGTAACAGATATAAACCTGAATTCATATATTAGCAACTATTTTACAATTTCAAGTTAAATTATTGTGCAATATTTCTTCTTGAAATCCCTTCCATTCGTAATCGTCAGACAATTTATGACGTCTGGACACGAGTAATAAATCTGGATTGAAATTTGTTTACCTAGAAATAATATATTGCAAACAGAAATTGAAATCTATCAAATGTGATTTATATGGTGGCAATATAAATATCATAAATCATTTGTACATTTTGTAGAAAGATATATTTATAAAACACGCAAGAAAGATGACTGATACTTATTTTTATCATGTAACTAACTTATTAAAAAATATTATTTAGTTCTACTTTTTGACAAATAATATCCAGTAAAAAGAAAATAAATTAACTGCATTTCGAATAATACTAGGTTTTCATGAAACGTAGAAAGTAAAACACTTTTCATTATTAATTGCAAGAAAAGAATCATTCACTTATTGATTACAAATGGTGGTGAAACTTTTATATTATGGATTCTTTAATAATACCAGTACAAGAAATTATTATATCAAAATGCAAAATATTTTGAAATTATCTAAAAATTATTTGTGATATTGAATATTCTTCTCTATTAATATTGGTACATATGCCATTTAATCTTTTTAGAGAATTTATGAAATTTTTGGCAATTAAAAATGTTGCCAAGTTTGAAGTAATTGCTAAATAAAATTTCTTTCCATGCACATATTTAAATTCTAAAAAACAAAATTGCGAAACATCATATTTTCTTAAAATAGAAAATTCTCTTCATTATCATCACAAAAATTGTTGTGAAATGTGTTGTTTCGCAACCCTTGAGTAATTTTCTTTTAATCAAGTTAATTTTCTCCATTACTTTCTTTTCCCAATTATTTAAAGTTTTTTATCTTTTTCAGAAGATTAAATAACATTTCGTCCGAATGATTGGCAACAGAGGAAAAACGCATACAAGTTATTCGAAATTGCATACTCAATGTGAAAGAAAAAAATGTGAAAGTCGAAAATAAGGATGCATTATTCATTTAACAATGAATCAAAAAATATATTTTAATTTTAAAACATTTATAGCATTGTTTTAAAAATTATTAACAACTAGAAAAGAATAAGACACATTAGAATCTTTTTTCTAAAGATTGCACATTGTTCTTTCCGAAAGATCGAGTAGCCTTCTTTTCCTGCGATGGAAGGTTGCAAATTTTTTGAAGTAATTCGTAATAATTATGCATAAAGACAGATGATGCCCTTATATATAACTACAGTAATTAGTCTTTGATTGGGGTGAAAAAATATCGAATATTATTTTAAAAAACATACGGTTTATTAATGATTATTTGATATAAGAGAATTATGACTCAAATTTAATTTAGCAATCAAACATGTGTCTCTTCAGAGACTAACTGAATTCACAATGGAGTGACGATGTTTTCACCACTGAAAGAAAATTTTCATTATCCGAAGCCTTAATATTTGCTTCAAAACAAGTTAAATCAATAATTTTAATGCAAAATTTTTTAAACGGTTTGGTTAATTGAAATTTGAATGTTATTGTCGAAGTTGTGGTTTATGATCTCAGCATGCCACGTTAAGAACATATCTGGCTTAGTGTATAAAACCGCCCACTACTTATCGACACTAACCGATTGTTGCTTAGCAACGATGGATCGAAGTAACTACGCCGCCAAGGATCTTTAACGGAATTTCCCACGTGTGTGTCCAAAAAGATTCTTTTCCTAGTTTTCCAGGGAAGCACTTACGACGTGCAGTCTGGGAAGAAATCTTTATTCGATTTTCTCCCGTCTGTTAAGGAATTCAGAAATCTGTAAACTATCCCATTTTTTCTATACAATATTTCCATTTAGTTTTGCTGAGATTACATTTCTTATTGATTACTTAATTAATTAAAAATTGTCACTAGATTTAATAAAAATGTATGATGATTATTTAAGGAAAATTAAAAAATTTTTCTGACTTATTTTAATTAAGTGCCTGTGTATTTATTACTTCCTTTCGTGTTCATATTCGGAATAGAAAGCCTGTTAAAATTAAAAATGTTAATAATAAGATTAAAAATAATTGAGCATTTATAAGTTTTTACACACTCCTCATAAGTTAAACTTACAATCCTTAAAAAATCTCATTAAATATCTCATTATTCGGAATAAGAACAGTTTTGTAAAATTTTCCAAAAAGGATTTATAAGTTAAACAATTATTCAAAAAAGTGTTTTTCAAATCACATATGATAACACCATTTAATGACTTAAAAATTATATAAAACACGATTTATTACCTCTAGTTTAATCTTTTATTAAAATGTAAGGATTATTATAAGATATTTATATGCTACAAGCAAGCATGATTGATTTGAATGATGTACATGCATATTCGCAAGTGATTATAATGTAAAATATTTCATACTTGCATGATTTTTCAATTAATTATATTTCTTACCACAAGATATTATAGCTTTTAACTAAAAGCAAGAATTAGTAGACAAGCATTTTTCTAAATGAGTATTTTTTCTTTTCTATAAATGTATTTGTTAAGTTTCATGAAACATTGATATTTTTACTCAATTTCATTTAAAAGATGTGATTAATTATATATATATTATCGATAATAATTATTTCTCTACATTTCATTTATTTTCTATGAAGAGAAAAACACAAATTTTAGTCAATCATTTTGCTTTCGTTATATTATCCAGAAATAAAATTCAGCATATTTAAGTCATTTTGCACGTTTATTGATACATGTTTAACAATTGAATATTATTATGTTAAATAAGGTGAAAAATCAATTCGTTGGTTGGTTTCTATGATAAGGATTTTAAGTAATGTTTTTTTTAATCTTGTGTCACGTTAGTAAATGTACACTAAAATGCACTTTAAAGAAGTTAAATTGTATTAATTAATTCTACTCTGAATATCTTGTTAAAAAGAAAAAATTGAAAAAAATTCCTTTTACTCTTCTACTGCCATTACAAACATTAAAACAGATATTTCCCTTTTCTCGAGAAAAATGTTAACTAAATGAAAATCGATAAATAAATGAGAGCGCACAGAAAAATAATGATACATAAAGAATTACCACCTTTAAATATTTGCTTCGTTAATGATATCATACTCTTTTGGGCCGAGAAAACAATTTTGTAAGGCAAATTACTGTGCCAGTGGGGAATCAATTTCTTACACATAAGATGCAATATTTCATATGCAACTTTTTAATATTAATGTTAAGGATTTGAAACAAGCACTTTTATTTTGATTCAAGATATTAATTTAATCCAATAGATTTAAAGTTTAATATGAAAACGATTACAGATATTTATATTTATATTTATTATTATATTCATCAACCTCTGAAAACTTTATGAGTAACAAACAATTCCTTTAAAACCTTTAGAATGAAAATTATAATTTCCATGGCTACAGGTCTGCAATATTCTTTATAATTAAAAACCCGCATTAAATCTTTTCAGCGGCATTTTCTGGATTATTAATTATAAATTGTAAATGTCAAAATTATATTTTCTGAAATTATATTTATTTATAACGAACGGGAATGATAAAAAAATTAATCTTTATACTTAATTTATTACTAAGTATCGCGCATTTTTAAAACTCATAACTAAAGGAAACAATTTTTATACAATGCTGTTTTTACAAACTTTTAATAAATTAATATAAAATTAAGGAGGTGCTAGCGTCTGTAAATATAAAAAAGAAAAGCAATGAACACAGATATTTTCAAATTATAAAATAATACTTTAAGCGAAAAATAGAATGCTCACCGACGACATCCTTTTTGAGTACTTGAGAGGCTATCAGTCCCATGGAGGCAGACTTCCTTGCAGAGCTTTCTTGCAATCCAGGGGATCTGGGCCATGCCACGAACTGGGACCGGTACTCGGTGGTTTTGGGCACAGTACCTTCTTCAGGGGGACCTCGAGGGTTCGTGCTCGGAGGATAACTCTGCACCATCAGCTGGAAAGAAGAGGAGAAGAAAAAGTATATCTGCACGTAACTGCATCACGCTACCTCTGGGTTCATTTGTTGCAAACAATAAAGATTTGTGCGAACATATAAATGAAATATTATGTATTTTGGCTTTTTAAATAAGTTAAGTGGAAACAGCCTGAGAAGTTTTTGTCCCTATTCATAGGATTAAATAAATATCTGTGAAGGCACCACTTTCTTTAAACCCGCATATCACAGCAGAACCAACTATTAAGTTCATGGTAATGCAGACTTTATCTGCACGGCCGTTTTCGGTTGATACTACGAAACCCTGGCAAAAATAGATATCTATTACAGATTTGGCAACCAAAACAAACAGTGAATCAATTGGATTATATTATACACTACATTATAAAGGTCATAAGAGTGGATGCGAAAATATATTCACAATGTCTTAACTTTATAAGGATGTGGTATAAGACTGATTCTAATTCATCATATATTAAAATGGAAAATCTCAGGTAACAGAATAGAATTTAAGACGTTCATCAGTACTCATGGAAAAGAGTTTTTAACAAAAAGTCTCGAACTCATTAGAGTAAAAGCAAAATTAAATTTGTTGATTTTGGACGACAAAAACTATTTTAAAAATTTTCGTAAAGTTTCGAACATATCATTCATTTAATTTTTAATAAATATAAATTTCTGAAGACGGACTGCATTCGTAAATCCAAATAATATTTTATTAATAAAATTTATAGAAATAAAATAGAAACTTGTTCATTTTTATTACAAAAACACAGTGTTAACGATGCTATTTCACTGAAATTTATGGATGAAAATTTGCCAGATGAATGTTACAACATTTATTTGCATGCATCTTCCAATGTAAATAACATCATATTGAATACTTGTGATATTTTAATGTTTATACACAAAAAATTATAATTTAAATAAAAGTATTATGGTTATACTAAATCCATTTTATTTTAATAATTTTCTTCGTATAGGAGTAAATTAGTCAAAATAATATTATTTATTTGAAAATATGAATTATTCTGAAGTAAAATTTAATTTTATTGAAAGTTAAATATTGGGATAACATTGAAAAGTCTATGTATTATTGTTGAAATTTCTTATTTATATAAACATATAATTATATTCGGAAACCAGATTGTATAATTTAGAGGAATCCATGATCTGATCATTCAAACACAAAATCTTCCAAGCATACAGACTTCGAGAATTTCGAACATAACGTGACGAAACTATGCCAATAATTCTCTCCCAATGTCTCAATATGTCAACACCATAAAGCTTTGTCATCAAAAATAATGATTTCAACTCCAACTGAGATGATAACGAGATTTATTTTTGACACAACAAAGCTAAACTGTGAAGAAGAATGTTTCTAAAAAATGTCTTGTTTTAGTTATTGACTCAAAAACAAAAGTCATCAAACAAGACGTGATGGGTGAAAGAAGCAATAACGACACGGGGACGCCAAACCTGATAGAAGGGAAGAAACACGTTTCAAAAGAAAAATATTTTAGAGATTTATATTTTTCCAATTTCAAAACTTCAGAAATGGGTGAATTATATTGCTAGTAGATGCTACTTTCGTAATAAGGATAAAGGAAGATGAAGTAATTATTCGGCTGGAGAACATTAAAAGGATAACATCTCTTAAAAGAGACGACGTAAATCAGAATTTGGCATTTACTAGATTTTAACTTTTATCTTCTTTTGCAAGGGAAATGATGCAGTCAGTGAAACAGTAATAACCATTTCAAAAAGAGTAAATATTACCTCAATGTTCAGTAGTCTTAAAAAGGTGATAGGACGTGTAGTTATGAATCATTTTCTGTCTGAATAATTTTAAATACTTCTATTTTATCAAAATCCTTTAACTTATTTGGTTGACTAAATTTTTTTGATTAAGAAATATGATATGAATTATTTATAAACTATGAGCGTATTTTATTTGGAATAGTAATTTTTTAATTAATATTAGATAAATTAAAATTTTGCCACTAATTTGAAAATAAAATTCTTAAATATGGAAGTTAAATACTAAACATTCAGTAAAAAAAGATGATAGTAGTAAAAGACTTTACAATAAAATTTTATATTTTTGAAAGTTGTATTTTAAATAGTAAATACGTGGTGGATAAGTTAAGATTTTGTCTCTTATAAGTAAAATAATATATTTATTTAAAACTAAAACTAGAATTATGTGGCACGACAGCCTATTGGAGAGTCATAACCTACAGTGCCCATATTTTTTTTTTTTTTTTTTTTTTGATCGAGGGCTCTGGGGTGCGAAACATATGTTTTGGGTAGGTGGTCAACCTCACGTGAAACCCCGATTATGTTCAGATTCCAAGCATGCTTGGCACTCAGTTTTATGGACCCACTGAAATAATGAAAAGCAGAGTTGATCTTGCCCAGTCTGAAAATAGAATCTCGGGCCTGCGCGTTGTGAGCGTGAAACGCTACCATTAAGCCACCAGGCTTCTGTATTAAGAATAATAATTAAAAACTTAAAGTATGAAATTCAAAATTATAAAATATGAGAGTAAAGTATAAGAGTAAGAAAAAATGATGGAAGTAATAAAGGAAATTTTACAATATAATAAATTAAATAATGTGTAAAAATTTTAAATTACAGCATTGGTGAAATATCCGTTGTTTAATAAACTGCTAAAATAGTGATTTTATAAATTTCAGCAAAATGTTTGAAAATGTATTAGTCATTTCTATAAATTTAGCATTTAAAAAATTTAGAGATACTAATTTGGTTTGTGTCACCCTACAAGATTATTTTTAGAAGGTAATCATCAATGTTCTTGCCATTTCGGTTTCGGCCTGAAAGGAAATGATAAGAGGTTTGTGAATTAGTGTATCACGTCGTTTAAAAACATATGGAATTGAGAGTAGGTTATAAAAGTTGGTCAAATACGCAGTTTCATCAATTATAAATAGTATAGGATAGAAAACAAAAAATATAGTGTCCAAGGAGCGTGTTTTCTTGAAGACTTCAAAATAGGCTTATCATTAGTTGCATCAAGTTGAAAAAATGTCAAGCTTTTGGAGTAATGTTGTGAAAGAACGTACTGCAAAGCATCGAATTCAAAAACCTACTCATGGTAATTTAAGAAGAACTTCTTTGTGTGTGAAGTGTCAGAGTTCTACCTCAAGAACGTTGGACAAATGGTGACGTATTGAAACAAGGTGCTGGACGCTGTAGGAGATTACTTCGATGAAACAACAGGGTACACTTTCAGTAAATTATTTGATTTTTGGTCTTTAAAAACGGCAAAAGTTTTATTGGTTACTTCATGTAAATAAAAGCTAATTCAGTCAGAATTGGCTTATAATGCTTCTTTCATTGCGATTGTATTTTGCGCTGATATTTATAATTTTACAACAAAAAACATTTTTGATATAAAGTGTTAAGTGGACTCCGAACTATGATCCCAAAAGGAAACGAAACTCATAAATTATGAACTGAACAACAGAGCTGACATTCTGACCTTTCAGATACTGGATAGGTTGAGGTGAGAGCATCAAAATCATTTTTAGAACACGTGTTAAATAACTGTAATTTCTTTTTATAAATAAAACTCTGAAACAATAAGTAACCTTGCTGTTCGGATTTCTAAAACTTGCTAAACTTTAACTCTACGTTGAGGATATAATAAATTTTTCGATTGTTGAAAGGCTATTTATTAATCTTCAGATGATTTTTTATATGGATTGTAGATTAGCTTTGCGTGCTATGACGAAAAAAGTTTAAAAAACGTCCAAATAGCATGTGTAGTAGGAGGATGATGAAATATAATATTCATATTCAATTATTCAACAGCGATTTGGAGTGACCTTGAGATCTTCCCCCGGTCAGAGACCTTCCATTCAACTAAGTTCCTTTTTCCTTTTTCTAATTACTTTCATCCACTAATAATAAAAAAAGTTCCTTATTCTATTCGTTTAAAAGTGAAGACCATACCATATTGGCCGCACATCATATGATGAGAAGAGTATTTGAATATTATCAAACTAAAACAGAAATGTTAAATGAGTTCCCTCATTTGCTTAAATATGTAAAATACTGTTTATGTTTGTATATCGTTGAGAATGTTTTAAAAGCTTATACTTTAAAACATTCTCAACGTTTACTCATTAACTTAGTGATTTGTATGTGTGTGAGCATATATTTAAAATTTTCAAGTTCACAAATTGTAAATCTTTAAATATATAATACATTTCTTAGCAATTTTAATTTAATATTATTACATGTTTTTGAATCCAAATATATAATAGAAACACAAATTTTTTCATTTTTGTTTTAGGAGCATTGAAAGCTATTTTTTTATCTGTGGATTAAAAGTTTTATGTTAAAGAGTAACTGCAACTCAAATATTCACCAAAAGATATTTTGGTATTGATTAAATTTCTTTAAAAACGTATATCTATTCATAATTAAATATAAATAATCAATTTTACAGATAATATTGTCTGTATAAATTTCATGTCTGATTTCAATATCTTGCAATGATTTTTATTCTTTGCAATGATTTTTACTCTGCAAACTTTCTTTCTATTCGTTGCTCTGTAGGAAATCTGAGTTCATTCAGTCATAATTCTAAAAAGCGTCATTGGAAATGAACCAGTTCAATAAACGAGACAGGAAAACAAAAGAACTAATTTATACAAGAATACAAAAAAAAAAAAAAAAAAAAAAAAATCTGTTGCTCAAAATACTTAATTTCTGAGGAAGAATAATCTTAATGATTACTTGAGAGATAAACAGGACAGTTGAAATACAAATTCTAAATGAATTCAACTCAACCGGAATTCAAACATTGCGATGGGAGTCGAAATAAAATCTGATCAAATTAATTTAATGATAGCTAATCCACTTTGTTTAATTACATTTGTTTTTACTATTGACTGTCTGCTAACACAGAAAATTTTCAAGAAGAAATGAATAAGTCAACTGAAGAGTTTGCATCTCAGCTGACATTCTATTTTTTCTCAATTTACACACCACGTCAATGATAGGAAATTAGACCTTACAAAAATGTAATGAGTATAATAGGCACTCAAAGCAAGGTTTTTGGTGACATGAGGTATTGAAGCTGCTATTTTCAGGAGACAAGAACGTCAATTTTTTATTTAACAGAAGTTATATATAATTCTAGAATGGCCATAATGATAAAACAAAAAATAATGTTGCCAAAGATGAAATTAAAAGAAATTTCTTTTCTTGATCTTACTTTCAATAAGCAAGCTTTAAATTATAGTACTTCGAAAATCTGATTCATAACTTGCCTTATTGTTCTAAGCATCCCAATTAAATGAAACACGTAATTGAAAAGAGTTATGATAAAGCATACGAGGGTTACTCTGAAATTTTTGAGATACGCACAGACGAGAATTTACAAAATAAAAATAATGGCTTAATTTTAAAATACAAAGTATTTTAACATAAAAGACGATTTTTTTTGCTGACTTACTTCAACTTGTTTAGCATAGAATAAATTTTAAACAGAAGAGAAAATGGAGTTGACGCGAGAACATTTTCGCGCTATGATTTTCTACGATTTTAAAGCAGGATTAAATCAAGAAGAATGCGTTCAACTGTTGTAATTAGCATTTGGTGATGAATCTCCAGCTCGTGCTACTGTATTCAGATGGTTTAGAGAATTTAGAAGAGGTCGAAATTTTATTCAGGATGAAGAACACACAGGATGGCCACCGTCGGCAGTAATCCCGGATAATGTGTCTGCCATACGAAAAATGTTAATGGATTATAATCGCTGTACCTATCAAATGATACAGAAGGAACTTAACAATGGATCCGCAGCCATACATGAAATCATTCATGAAGAATTACTTATGAAAAAAGTAGTTTACCGTTGCGTTCCCCATAATCTAACTGAGCACCAAAAAGAGAAGAGTGTCAGAATCAGTAAAGAAATTTTTAAATTGCTAAATGATAGTGGCCACCACATTTATTTCTAAAACTGTAACAGGTGATGAAACGTATATACCGTTTTCTGACGTTCCAACACGTCAAGAAAGCAAAGTATGGGTCTTTGAAGATGATCCCACGCCAACAATGATGAAAAACAACGCACAATGAAAAAAGTGATGTATGTCGTTTTCTTCAGAAGTACGGAATTGGTCAAAGCCTTCAAGTTGGAACGACAGAAGACAGTAACAGCAAACTGGTATACCACTAAATGTCTTCCAGAAATTCTATAGGAACTGAATGTTAATGGATTATGCTTCACCATGACAATGCATCTTCACATACAGCCGGATTAACAATCGAGTTTCTTAAGCAAAAACAAATAAAAGTGATCGAACATCCTCCGTATTCACCTGATCTAGTTATGTGCGACTTTGGTTATTCTTTAATTTAAAAAAAAACTTACGTGGGCGTCGTTTTCATTCAGAAGAAGAGATTGATGTGGCTATAAATGCATTTTTTCATCAATTCCAAGAAATGAATGGCTTCAAGCCTTAATTCTATGGAAAATTTGTCTACGAAAGTGCATTGATGCCGGAGGAACTTTGAACACACCTAAAGTTTTGTAAGTATAACATTAAGAACCTAGTTGTATCTCAAAAATTTCAGAGTGACCCTCGTATGAATTTTTTTTTATTAAATTCTTTGCAAATTCACAAAGTTTAAGGAAGAAATTAAAAACTATTTCACTATCTTGAAGCTCAAGTTATAGATTTTATGAAGGTGAACATATTAGAAGAATTTATAATTTAGTGCACTATTATTAAAAAAATGCTTTGTATTTTACTAAGACAAATAAATACATATTTATTATTTTTTTATAACAATACAGGTAAGAAGAATATTAAAAAAAATGAGTTCTCATTCAATGCTTTTTTAAGGAGATTGCGGATTGTTTTGTAGAAAAAATTATTAGATATACTTCTTACTTGTTCCTTTTCCTCCTTTCTTCTTGAGTCAGATTCATCCGCAGCTTTTGCTGCAGATTTGGTATCTTCATCAGGTATCTGAAAAACAATAAAATCCGTTATATTTTTCATCCATAAATATGCGAAAATATTCCCACGCGTTCAGTTTTCTAATTGAGTTTCAACACGTAGATACAGATCATGCCACACGTAATTCCAGAAACGTGCACAGATGTCATGCCAAATACACAGAGTACATGACATACAAGGAAGGAATTAAGGAAGGAGGACATAAATTCATACAGAGAAAATTCTCAAACAGGATCATGCAGCATGGATTTCAAGGAAACTGAACAAGCTTTTGAATATTTTTGTAAAAAAAGAAACATTTTTCTCTCCATAAGCATTGTTCTGAAAACCATTGAATTTTTTAAAAATATTAATCTAAAAATACCCAGAAATTTCTAAAAGGAATTTTGATAACATTATAAATTTTGCAGAAAAATCTATATAAATAAATGCTACTAAATTTAAATGCTTTGTTATAAATAGTTTCTATGATTTTGAATAAAAATATAAACAATATATAATAAACAAACAATTTTATATAAATAATGTAGAAATTAACGCAATTAATTATTAAATAAATTAAATTTAAATCTATGAGTACTATTCATCTTAAGGAAATAAATTTCAAGGAGATTCATGTTTGTTTTGTTTATATAATAAGTGCAAATGCAAAGTAAAATAATGGAAGATCAAAGAAAAAAGTCTCAAAGGAATTTCCTTTATTTTTCATGAAAATAATACTAGTTTCATGCATAGTTTTCTAACATGCACATTTGGCAAATACCATTTATTTGAAAGTTTCCTTTGTCATTTTTTTATTTTAAATTTGAATGTGAAATTTAATTATAAACTTTTATGCATTAAGGTTATAACCTTATTTTTTTTAAAAAAAATATGGACATCAAAACTGTTAAATTTATCAATTGGAAAAATTTTTTCCTTTTTTTCAGTAAATTTCCAAGAATAAATTTTCACATAGGTTATCTTCTAAATTAACAAATTTAGTAATTCAAGAAATTTAATTTTTTATCACTTCAATTTTATTATTTATATTAAAAAATAAGAAACAATTAAATAACATTTGGATTCATAATAAAATACTGTAAATTTTTGAGTGTTTTCCTTTGAAAAGATACTTTAAAAAAGCTGCAAATGTATTTCGAAAATTGATTTATAAGGAAAAATTATTTATTTATGTCCCAAAAACAGGTTATGTTGTCAATAGCTTTAGCGTGTAATGGAATTCTATTGTTAAGCAATAATTTAGAAAGCAGCAAGCATTTATACATTAATTTTAATATTTAAACTACCAATAATTATAGTCAATTGTCAACTGATGTTGATAGTTTAATATAATTTTAAAAGATTAACAAAACTAAATTTTTCAATTTTTTGTTTATTATATGCATTATTTAATGTAATTATGAAAAAATAGTGAAAATTTCATAATTATTTAAATCATTCAATAATTATTGATTATTGATTTTTTTTTAAATTTATAATTCAATTAATTAATAATTGCATAAAAATTTAAGTGTACTTCATTATGAAAACAATTTTATAAATATAATGGGATAAAATTGGTTGATGTAAAAATTTCCCATTCAATATTAATATTAAAACCATTCAAAAGATTCATCTTTTGAAAACCCCTATTTATCCCTACTTCCTTTCGTATTCTCAGCAAGTACTTCAAACTTTCATTTTAAAGAATAGCAACATATTACATCCAGGAACAAAATATAAAATCATGCTCCAAGAAGGAACACTGGGTTGCATCGGGGGAGCGTCCATGCTTCAAAACTGTCTTACCGGGGTGACCTTCAACCTCCTACTAATTGTGGAGTCCGCAGATCTACTTCTGACTGAGGCTCGGCTTTTAGCGTGGTTCCTCTCCTCCGACTGCTCCGGAAGGAAATGCAAACAGACAAACCATTGATCCACATTCTTTACACCGATTTAAAGCTACATTCTCACTGGGAGAAGCTTTCTCATTTACCATCCACGCATGTCCACATTCAGGTTAGTTTACTTTTCAATTCTGTTGTTGGACTTGTAGATGGTAAATTTTCGAATAATAGACAACTTCTCCGCAATAAGAACACAGCTTGTATTTCAATGTTACTAACATTATTGACAATGATAATAAAAGCCACATTTAATAACATGTTATGCCAGACATAAATGCTATATTAACCTTTATCCGCCAATATTCATAAATATTACTTTGGTTGGCAGCATTTTTTTATTTAATATCTCGATTAAAACTTACCACTCCAAAGAGTGAATTTCACTAAACTGATCATTCTAATGTGAATTTCCTTCTTCTAACTGGCATGTAATCTTTACAAGCAGAATTAAATCTTGCTTTCTGTTTTTGTTAAATATTTTAATTGGAAGAGTATATATATTTTTCTTATATGAATTCTAATTTTTTTTAAGTAACATTATTTTCATGAAGTTCTTTTTAACCAAACATTTTAAAAATTAGTTTAAGTATCAGTATTGCTCTTAATATGATTTTGCGACTGAATAAGACCATCTTTAGAAAAGATTTAATACTGCATTTGTCATCCTCCAATGCATTATTTTTTTGAAAGTAGATTTTGATGGAAAATTGCAGGACGTTGAAAATTGCAGGAGGATGAAATATTGTTTCCAATGAAATAATATTTCATTTAGGTATAAGTTTAGTCCAAAATGAATATATACAAAGCCTTTAATATTTAGTAAATAATATTCTTAGTTTTCAAGAGGTTTGTTTTGACACATTTGCTTGACGACCGATATTGAATAATATAATTTTCCAGATAATATACATAATTCTGCCACGTTACTGAAAAAAAATGGTTTTGGAAAAAGCCTTTAATTTTACCAGGCTAAACTAGAACATAATCTTCCATAATTCATTAGAAATGTTTTTTGATTTATTTACATACGAGTTTCTAAATTTAAAATAAAGATGATAATAATAAAATAGCTTATTATGAATAAACATAATAATAATAAGTTTGTGAAATTGTACTGTCAATGCGTATTTGGCATTTTTATTTATGGCAAAACTTCTTATTATAAATATCAAAAATATATAAATGATGAATAATGAGAATTTTTCACTATCTCAGTTGAAACTATTAAAATAATATTGTTAAGATATTCTTAAATTCTTTACAGACAACAATGAAAGCCAGGGAATATTTTAGCGAGAAAAATAATGAGAAATTTCGTAAAAGAAAAACCGCCATGCATTTATTTAACTTTTAAGATTGTCAAAATATGACAATGGAATATTTTCTATACAATAAAAAGATGTATACATAATTAGAAAGAAGGATTATAAAACTAATTTCAGATTTTAAATTACACACAATTTTTATTATTAACTACATTTTTCTAATGAATGTTTTCTATATAAACTATTATTGAGAACATGAAAACATTTATAAATATTTTACACTGAAAAACTTCTACAAAAGAATCAAGAATGTTATTATGAGTTAAGATAGTCATTATCATTTGATCATAAGTTCATTTGAACTGTATCCGAATCTCGGAAGTATTTATGAAAACTGATTGGTACTGTAAGAAAAAGATCAGCATAATTTCCTGTTGTAAGGAAAATACACTTCCTGTTTTTAAGTATTCTATTTTATGTCATTGCATCAATTCTATTGGGACATGAAAAAAGAGAAGAAAAATCTCTTTCTTTTTGTATTCTTTATTTTTGGCTTTAGAATTTAGAATTGTCAATAGAGAAATAATGAGAATTCAATTAATTTGCTAGGAAATGTTGTGGAAACTTGGTTAAGCGAGTCTTATATTTTATGTTTTAAAACAGGTGCAATATTAATTAATGATATAATGATCATAATTTTTGTTGTAATTAATATTTGCGAAAAATTTTAAAAATTTATAAAAATAGTTAAATAATGTTACGAGTTTGATAATCACTTGTTTAATTATCTGCTATTCGAAGTTTAACTCAATACAGATAAGTCAACAATCTGAATATCTTAATTAATGTAATGAATAAAAAAATATATTGATTTTAAAGGTTCGTAACATCTTGGATAATTTTTTAAAAGAAGATTTATGATGAAATTGAAAGACCGTTGCGTTAATATATTTAATAGAAACAGTTTTTGGTTTGCAAAACATTTCCGAGTGCCTACTGCTGCCGACTGAAAAACTGCTAAATACAGCCAATCGACTTGCAATTTTGAATTATTCTCAAATGACAAAGTCGATACTCGAGATGGTACTGTTATCACTAAGCCTCACCAGAGGTGACATTGAAATCATGGTTTTGCAGACCTCAACATCATGATTCTTTGGATGTATCCAATCACAGACTCCCGGTCACGAGGACAATGCTTACCACTGCTCAAGTAGAAAATGTAAGAAATTTATGGAGTGAAAAATTGTAAATACCAGAAACATTAATAATTGAAACATTAGAACAAGTAAGATAGCAAAAAATTTTTAATAACTAGGATTACCCAAAGAATAGGGTCTCTCTGAAACTAATTTGATACAGAAAAAAAAACTAATGTGTTTATTTCAACATTAATTTTTTTCTGTATTAAATCAGTAGAAAATATTAAGTAACTCTGTAATTTATATAAACAATAGTATGTATTAATATTTTTATTTATAGATACATCTATACTTAAATTTAAATGAGAATATTTAATTAATATACATCAAGCCAGAAAAGACAAAAATTAAATGAAGTAATATAACGTAGCACAGAAACAGAACTGACATTGGATTTAATGCATTCTAAAGAATTCCTGCAAACACAATTTCGTAGTTTCAACCACAATATCGTGGCGGGATTATTATTTATTCAATTGTTATTCCTTTTTATCTTTTACATTTGACCAACTGAAAAAAATCAGATTGTAAGATTATAATTTGCGTATGGTCTGCCAAAATAAAACCTGATATCTTTTGATTTCGAGTTGATAAGTTATTTAACTGCATGGATGGCTATCAAGGTGAGTGATTGGGTGTTTTCCGGATTTCACGTGAATATGACCCACTATGGATAAAAAATCTTCCAGGAATGCAATTTAATAGGTGGATATAAATCACGTGGTGTCAAAATGAACAATTTTGTGGGAAGAAATTTTCTAGAAGTTTGTACTTCTTCACGTTTTAAAAATCTAATCAATACAGTAAATAATGAAATATATGTTATCAAAACTCTTAAATATACATAAATAATAAAATGAACCCTGAAATTATATTCTAAATGACGTATTTTTAAAAATGCTATACGTTAAATATAATCCAGAGTTTTTTTAAAAATTGTAACAATTTTAACGGTTACATGTATATATTCATTGTAAAATATATGAGACCTATTTTTATACAGTTTTTGCGTCTATGCGTTTAATATTTAGTAGATGTAGATCATGCAAAAAAATTTTATTTGCTGTGGTGTATTTTAATATCAAAAGTCATATTAATATCACTAATGAGAATTCAAAAAACCTATTCCTAAACTTAAATATTTTCCAAATAATAAAGATATCCAGAAATTTTGTAGTGTTTTGACAGCATATGAAATTAAATGTTAAGAATTAGATTTCTCATTTTTGATTTAAGGAAATTAAGTTTTAGAGTTAAATAAACAAGTTTTGCTGGCGTGTTTAATAAATGTGTCTCGCTGAATGTAAAGAAGAGTTAAAATTTGTTTCATATTTTGATTTATTTTATTTAGGCTTAAATGTTCATTGAACAAAATTTGCTAGAAAGTAGCATTATATTGAAAATTAAGAAGAGATCATTTTAAGAAGATAACATTATATTGAAAATCAGAAGACATCATTTTTGTTTCGTATTTTAATACAACTAAATGAAGCTATAATATTCTCACAGTAGAAATTAAAAAAAGAAGTTCATTTAATCAAAGCATTTTTGGCATATAATAGATATTTTAGCTTTCCTTCTCCATCTATTACCACAAAAATTATTTATGTCACTTCAATATGATAACATTTTGTTTAAAAAAAATAATAAATAATATGTCTGAAATTTCCATTGATTCTGTAAAATTAAACTGATAAAAATAAAATTCTACGCCTTTTCTGATTACAAAAATGAAAGAAAAATTTACTAAATACTAAACATCTCAAAAAATGAAAATTAAATTGTATGTTGCTTAATAAGCTTTTATTGAAATTATTAAAATTTAACCATTGAATCATTTAAAAAAAAAAGTCAATTTTCCTCCAAATGTCAATTTTTCTCCTTATTTCACTTTAATTCATTTTAATTTTTTCCATAAAAGAAACTAGAAATATTTTATATCTTACGATATTTATTCCATGACGTAAATAAGTGAGATGAAGTTGATAAGCGTGACACATTGACGCTTTAGTGTCCCACCCTTGACAGTGGAAAATCCTTGAAGTCTGTGACGATGGCTTAATCTTGACAAGTATGTCTTAATTTAGCAGCCTCTTCATTACTTTAACAGTAGGAAGCTTTGTCCACAGCTAATATTTTTATGGTAATGTACTTCTACTTTCACTTTAAGCTGATTTTTCATTAGGAAAAATTCCTGTGACCTAGATGAGGCATTAGATATGGTTGTAGAGAGGATTCTTTAAGAGAAACTCCATTAAAACTGCAAGTGGATAACTGACAATATTTAGTATAAAAATTTTTTATTATTTTTCACTATTGTTACGGTGCTGTTATAATTTTGTGCCATTTTAGTGTTATCAGTTTTGTGCTTCTATGCCATTGTAAAGTAATTGCCATTTTATTTTAATATAATTTCTGTTTCAATTTAAAGTAACTTTTTTCTCCGACAATTATAAATTCTCCAGAAACATTCAATTAATAGATTAAAAGTCAGTTGAATTAGGTATTTAGAAGTTTGCTGGTGTCATTTATTATTTACATTTTATAATTTAATTAACATATGCATATTTCAATCTTATTTCCTAAAATTTTCTTTACCTTTGGAAACATTTTGCGCGTCCTTGACTATTTATATCTATCCATATGTGTACATATAACTAGAAATTATAAAAATGTATTTTATTTTAAGGAAATAGTTAACAGCAAAAGTAATTCATACTTATTTTATTATAATTTTTAAAATTATTGTCGCTTTTTATTCTTTTCTAATTATTGTTGCAAATAAAATTGCCTAGATATGCACCACTTATACTTATATTAACTTAAGACAAATGTCACTGCTTTCCGTATTGTTATTTAATATACATTTAACATGCAAACTATGTTCTCATCGCTTAGAAAAATATTCTTTTCCTGACATGATAATATTTTAAAATCCTGAGTAAAATACTAGAATGAAAATCTACTTTTAATATTGCAATCTGGAATTGACCATCTTTCCGAACGAGTATTCTTTTGTTATATTATAATATGATAGCTAAAGTAAAAGAACAAAACATATGCGGTTCATTATGAAAATTAGATTCACCCACTTGCAACAGATAAGGATTAGAATTAAATTAGAATAAAAATTTATATATTATGTTATTTTTTTCAAACTTAATTTTTATCTAAAATTATTGTTTGATAATTAATAATAATGTTAAAAAAAATTGACAAACATGACAATTTTTTTTTTTTTTACAAGAATTAACAGTTTTTTTACCCATTTTTTAAATTAATAATCAAACATTTTAGAAATTTTCATGATATATAATTTTGATACAAACCTCTTATATAATTATATACTATCTTCTGTAAGAAAGAAAACATACTTGCAATCAATTCTTTAATGCTGCATGTAATGACATGGTTTTGATCAATTTCTTTCTAAGAATGCGTATTTTTTGAATTTATAATAGAATATTATTAATTAGAAATACAAATCCGAGTAGGAAATTTTATGCACTGTTGCAATTTTTTTCTTCATGCATTCCCCAACATTATTAATTTCGTCTATATATATTATTAATTCGTATATATATATATATATATATATGTGTGTGTGTGTGTGTGTGTATTTATATTCATGATAACAGTATTGATTATTAATAAATTCAGACTCTTTGATTACACAAATTTCAATTCACTTTTAGAAGATCACCTAGCCATAGTAATCGAACCAGATTTTTTGCACTGAAAGTTCTCATATTTGAGGTCACACTTTATTAAACAACAAAAGATGGACATTCCTTTTTGATTTCTGCACGTCAACAAAGATAAGTGCTTGGGAATTTTCCGGGTTTCTTCCCTCGGACATGTGAATAAAACGCACTGTTTATTAAAATTACTCTCAGTAGGGTAGGTAATATGAAGGGAACGTGCAAAAAGGCTTTTGAATGTTAAACTATTCGTTGCATGAAGTCAGAATTTTAATTTACATGGAAATGATCGTTATCTAGAAATAACACTTGCTCCTTTAAACTGACAATCCTCAATTTTGAATGCAGCAATTGTTGAAAAGTCAGATGATGCGTTTATGGTTCCTTCATGAACATCTATCGATATGGTTCTTCTGGAGTTAACTGGTTGCTTTTCACCTTAAGACACTTAGATTATAGCTAACTATCAACGAAAAGTCTTTTTTGAAAGGCAACAGAAACTTAAATGTTTAAAAGACATTGCAATTTTCGGTTATCAGGCAAACAAAATTCCGATTAATCTTGCGAAAGACGTTGTTCTTTATAGTTGTATAATTTTTCATAATCTTGAGCAACAAAAGATAATGTAATTTTTTTTGTATAGGTGTATCCATCATGAAAGGTGTTTAAGATTTTTCAAAAATTCCTTTTTTCGACATAAAAATGCGCGTCAATACCAATGAAAAATCTTTCAGAAAAATCAATTCGTTATGGATAAATCCAAAAATTCTAAAATACTTCTAAAATTAATTTTATTGCTTCAAATTGCATTAGCTATAATCAAACAAAGGAGATTATTCTCTGAGATTATAGCAATTTGAAAGGATAGAATTTTAAAAATTTATTTTTAATATTTTCTGAACTTTTAATTAATGATAAAGGAAAGCACAGTTATTAATTAACTGTAGTCATGTAACACTAGCTACTCTAATTTATAATGCAAATCGAAACAACTTTATTAAGACATAATTAATGATTTTAAGGAGGGAGATATTTTGTCGAATTTAATGTAGACAGAGACTATACTATAGAAGATTATTAATCCTCTAATATTGTAAAATTAAGCATGCCTTTTATTCAAAATAATTTTGGTAATTTTAGGATTTCAGTTTTGTGATTGTAATATTCATATAAAAGAAAATCTAAGGATAAGAATTTCAAGCCTAAAAATTTATTCAGGATACTTCTGAATGAAACAGTTTAACCATATATATATAAATATATAAAAAAAATGACAGAGAAAGTACTAGTTGATTACTTGGTCTGTCAACAAAGTTTACCAGTTAAACTGTCTATCCCAAGTACATTTTATTCTTTTAAGAAACATAGATCATCAAATATGAACATGTGTCAAGAAAATGTTGAAACAAAATTCAACATTTCTTTCATATAAGACACTTCAATAACAAACTATGTTTTTTTAATAAATGGTAAAAATTTTTAACACATCTTCCACACAACGTTTCTATGAATGATTATTTTTTACATACGTACTGAGTCCCAATTGATTTTACTAAAAATGATAAAAATAACTAAAAGAAAAAAATGAGATTTAATGATGTATAACAACAGCGATATCTATAAATTATTTTGAAATTACGTGTAAGATATCTGTCAATCTGCAATGTTGTTGTAGAATAAATGTCAAGAGATATCAAGAAAAACGGTGTGCATGTGTTTTAATTACTTTAATACCTAAACGGTGTTTAATGCGTCTTAATTCTTATGAAATAATTACAAATAAGGCTGCATTTGTTGTACATATATGAGATACGAACTGTTGATTTCGACTATATTTTAAGATTATCAATGATTTATAAGGATAATTTTTAAAGCAGAAACAGATTCTTCCCCTTTACTCCTTATGTTTTTAAAATACAAATTTGTTAACGTTTCTAATTCGCATCAAAACATTTATGTTGTTATCAGCATAAAAATATACTAACTTTCACCAAAATAAAGTATCTTTATTTAATTATCAAAATTTCTAATTCAACTTAATATGGAATGAATATTCAAAAACTGATTTCAGTGTGAAATTCGGTTTGATTTTTTAGCTCTTTCTATAAACAATAGTAAAGAATTTAAATGAGATTAATAGATAGATGTATTTTTAAAGATAATTCCATCGCAAAAATATTTTTAAAGTAGAAATATTGTGCTCTTAAGGTTTATGAATCTGAAGCTGAGTAAAGGTTGTTATTTAATTTTAATGAATAGCAGTAAGTTTAATGAAATTTTTAGTATAGTGCATTTCCAATTATTATTTAATTTGATAACGCTATAGGGGATATCCTAAAACCAGGAAATCTTTGATTATACTCAGTATCTAAATTATGCTATCTATATTTTGCTAATTTTGTAAACTTTTCAGAAGACGTCCATGATAGATTGTCTTGAAAGAAGAAATCAGAAGAATTCGAATTCCTCCACCCAATGGACATTCAGACTGGAATCAGAAATACAACATCCATGGTATTGCAGTGGATGAGTTCGAAGCTGGGAACTTGTGTACACATTTTTGAAAAGTGTGGTTTTATTTATGAATACTTAAGGACATTTATTGTTCATTTTTTTTCCAATTTGCTTATAAGTTAATTTAATGAACATGATGTTGTTTACTTAAAATTTTAATTCAGTTTTATATCTTTAATTTAATTTTTAGTCAAAGTCACTAAACCCCGCACAGACAAATAATATTCCCTAATTAGGAATATCTTTTGATTCAATCCTTTGACAAATTCTTTCAATGGATATTGGCAGATTTTGAAGTAGCAAAGTGAAAGAAAATTGATCAATTAACAAATTAATTTTACAAATGATTTGCAACGTTCACTGTTAACAAATTATTTTTATAATATAAAAAAATGAAATTTCTCTTCTTCTTTCATTGGATGTTGACAGGTTTTTTCTTGTAAATGAATATAATTACCTATCATCTGTTACAAAAGATAATTAGTTTTATTACAAGGTATTTTAATTTATCTTACTAAAAATACTGTCTTACAAATATTTTATATGAGTAAAATGGCAAGAAAAAGTTTTGGAGGTTTTTTTAATAAGTGTAAGGCATTAATCTCATTAAATTGAATTCAAATTCCCTTGATTTGTACTATTACATTATAAACGAATAGTATGGATTTATGGTTAATCTGGTAGCTGAACAGTTCGGCTTCTGGCTTTTAGTTCATTAGTTCGTAGATTCGATTCTAGCTACAAAACTGGTTCCTTATAGTAGATAGGAATCTTTTTTAAAATGTAAACTTCGGTTGATTACTAGCTCTCGAGTGGAAAAGGTGACAGTAGAGTAACAAAATGGACAGTAAGTACTAATTTACGTTCCATTTTTCTATCTTTAAGATTATCATAAGAAATTTTAGCATCATTTGATATCGAGCAAAGAAATATTTATTTGGCGATCAATTTTGGACTATTTTGACACAGCTAATGCTATTCTTTATCGAAGGATTACTACTTTTCAAACGATGAAATAAAAATAAATTTCTAGCATCTTTTTTTTTATAGCAAATTACGACAAACAAGATCCATAAATAACATGTTATTTATAAATAAAGAAATAGATATTTTTTTATAAGATTTCCTTTTTTTAAAATGATATTTTATTCCTAATTTTATTTGTTTGCTCTCTTTATCCTACAGAACTAAATAAATAAGTAGATATTTCATTTCTAAAAAAGAATCCGAATTTCAAGTTATCGTCACGAGAGACGTGCAGACACTCCAGACGCGAAGGCGGTGGGTTCTGCACGATTGACCGTTACGAATGACCTAAATTGACCACACATCATTGCATACGGAACCATTACGGATCCACTTAGTGCAAGAGAATATTCGATTTCGATTCCTCCCGTTCTGTTTCTCATTTAATGAAAAGCTGTCTGTGCGAGCAGACATTAAAATGGCTAAGAGTGACTGCATGGAAGGAAATTCCACTTTGATTTGAAATGTGAGGTTTTAAATTCAACAAAAATTTATTAAAACTTTAAAACATAAAATTCCAGAGTAATGTATTGAGTGATTTCAAATGAGCCTATTATAAATTCATGCTCGAATTTTGTTGTCAAAATATTGTAGTGTAACATTCGACTAGATAAAATTGTTTCTAAAGAATTAAAATTACCTAAAGGAGCTGGTGATTCTATTTCCGATACTACTTTGATTGGCTAGTTGTCACTTAATGTTATTAAAATCAAAATATGTATTGAGGAAACCTAAGATATATTTATTTCTTA
The DNA here is from genome assembly GCA_026290005.1 of Latrodectus geometricus. Taxonomy (NCBI): domain Eukaryota; kingdom Metazoa; phylum Arthropoda; class Arachnida; order Araneae; family Theridiidae; genus Latrodectus; species Latrodectus geometricus. The sequence continues at coordinate 68,479 of JAPDSC010003547.1, forward strand.
TAATTATTATATCTATCCTTTGGAAAAATACCATTTTTTAAAGTAAATAATAAAAGTGCGTATAATTAATACCACATCTCCATAATAATTAAAGAATTTTTCTTGCCTAATTTCTATGGTCTATTATACTATCTAACAGATCTATTATTTTCTGAGATATTTAAAATTGTACGTTCGATTAATATGTGAATATTTAACTAAGGTTTCACCAATCAACATGCTTAATAGAAGCAGAAATATTTAACATAATTGTTTCAATAATATATATTTATAGCAATAAATTAATTGAAAATTAAACTGATATTTTTCATTAAAAGTAATTAATGAAACTATTCTCACGTGAGAAATTTGATCAAAAATGATTAAAATTAGAATTTCATGATTCAAAATTTAATTTTATCTGTAGATCTTTGATTGTATGGCTAACTTATTTAAAGGATTCATACAAAAAATATAAATTCTAATTTTATTCACTTTATTATATTTCATTATAAGGTTTAATATTACATATACTGCGTTGGCAACCAAAGAAAAATAAATACATTCTAAATTAAATTTGTATACTAAAAAATGCCAAATTAGACCTTTATTTTAATTAAAAAAAAACAATAAATTAACGCATATACTATGTATTGAGAATATGTTTCATTTTAGTTATTGCAGCTATTACTATGGTATGGTTATGTAAGGAAACATAAAAATGGATATTTGATCTCAATAGAAAATCAATTGCAAAAAATGTATTATTTACTTAATAGTTCATATAACAGCTTATAAAAATTCCTTTGAAGATATTACACAAATATCTGCTACATTCCTTTTTGATAATAAAATATATAACTTGTGTTATTTGTTTAATTATTCAATAATTTTTAAATTTCACATACAGAAAATATATTCTTTTGAAAAAGAGGAAGGGCGATTTTTAATAAGACTCATAAAAGTAAGAAAAAATTTTAAATCTGTAAATTCATGTTATGACAAGGGAATAAAACGTGCATACAATTTTCAATCAATATCGGAAATTGAATACTGGTGTGACTACCAGGTATTTGTAACTAAACACTTGCAGGAAAAAATGATTGCTTACTAGGGAAAACAAAAATGGAGCCAAAATCAACCAATGCGCTTAAGCAGTGTTAAAGAAAAAAAGCATGCGTAAAATCTTATCAACCAGGAAAAACGATAGAGCCAAATAATATGAGTTTACATTAGAAATAGAAACTATATAATAGAAGCCAACAATAGAAACCATATATCAAGTACATAGTTGTTATTTTAGTAAATCATATGTGTTTACTTAAACAGGAGTTAAGTTCTAATAAACAAATATTCCTCCCGAAAAGAATTTGGTAGAATATCTACAATATTGCTGTTTTAACTGCCTTTAACTATTGACATAAAGAATTAACCATCGAATATTATTCTTTTAAGGTTTATTGTTTAAAAAACTTTACTGTTATAAAGAATTTAAAATATGTGTTTTGTTACTTTTTAAAATAAACTTTGTCACAATTATTTTATTCGTGCTTTCTACTTTTTGTTTTAATTCTCTGTAAATAAGCAAAAAGAGAACAATAAACGATTTGGTGTCAGTTTGGAGATATTTGAGCCAATGTTACCGGTCGGCTAATACTTTTCACAAGTATATTAAAAATGAAACATGTATCAAAACGGAAAAGTCGGTACAAATGTAAGGATTAGAAATCCAAGTTCAAACTGCTGATATGAATAGGAGGAAAACAGCGACTGGGGATGAGTCAGATTCTTGTCCGCAGTCAACCAAGACAACAGACACGATCGAGCGAATATGGCAGACGCTGACGCGAGGCAGATTATGATTCTCTAATCGATGAATGGTGTGAAACGCATCAACTTCAGAAATGTTTTGGTAATACTATAATATATGAAGGGGCATCAACACCTAAAAGACATTTTTTGGTTCCTGTTAGGAAACTCATGAGGGTTTACTAGAAAATTTATGTCGAGAAGATACTTTTTTTTAAATTAATATAGTCATGAGTCTAACTATACGACTCAATTACACGCTTTAGTGCACTTTCTATTTTTTTTTCAAAAATAATCCGGATTGTTATTTTAAACTATATTTACCTTAAAAATAATTACTATTTTGAAAATAAATATGCTAATGGAGAAGATTTGGTGAGTCAATAGTTCAAGCAACCGATAATGGTTAAATAAATAAATCTGCTTAAATCAGAAATTATTTATTTTATTACATAATTGTATTGATATAAATAGACATAATCTAAATTTAGTTCTAGTTAATCTGTAGCTCAAATGACTTATTTTTAATTACTGTTTTAAGTTTGAATGTTTTTTTTCTTTATTGAACACATCAATTAATCAATAAACGTCTTAAGCTTAAATACACGCACTCTTCTCCAAATTCCTTTTACTTCAACTTTTTTTTATATAATTTTTCAGTCCATTTACGGTTGATTAACATTTAAGATCTAAATTAGTAATTAGGATAGTAGTTCAGTAAATCAAATCCATTTTGGTATGGCATTAAAATTTTGCATTTTTTTAAAATAAATGTTAGGTTTATATTTTGTATGAGGAAATTAACCTTGAATAAAAAGGTTTATTTTATTTTCCCAATTATTTCTGAATGACTATCATATTTTTTTGAAACTCATTCTCTTTTAATAATTATTAAAGCAATTTTTTTAATTCAAAGGAAATTACATATTTTTACACATAGCATGAAAAAAATCTCTCAATTCATAACATTAGTAAACTATAAGATTGTGTCTTGAAAATTTTGTTCATTTAAGATAAAATACTGTTCAAGACGATGTCTAAAGTTTTTTATCACCCGACATGTCAAATATTGTGAACACGACACGTCGGGATATGGCATCAGAAAAGATGAGTGTGTCGAACCCCTTATGTCACCCATTAAAACATGAAAGGTTTAATTGAATATAATGGACGTTTATATGAACCGTTATCATATTGTCAATTCTGCCCTTATCACATGATAAGACAAAGTAATTCAATGTACACGTCAAAATTTTGTGTACAATATGTCATTAATATCATTTTATTTTTTAAATAAAGTAAGTTTTTTTAAATTTTATTGCAATACTTCTTAAGCTGCAATATTAATTTATTTATTTTTCAAATATCAAAGGGTTTTTAAGCCACTCTGCACATTTTTGAAATTAAAACGCGTTTCTTTTAAGCCTTTTAAAAAATGTAAGTCGGAAGTTTCAAGAAACTAAGCATTGTATTTAATAATAAAGAAAAAGAAATACTTTTGTAATTAAGAAATGCAAATTTTAAAGTACATTACATCGTTAAATATCAAATAAATTATTTATTTTTCATTTAAACAAAGTAAATATGGAAATATTCTCTCAATTTCAGAAAAACATAAAGTGATACTCGTTATTTTACATTCAAATTTGAATATTACGAAGTACTTGTTATTTTTATAAACTACAAATTGTTTTACACAAAAAATATTAATAATATACAATTTACAAATATTAATTTCAACTTACTAATATAGACTTATTAATATATAATAGATATGCCTAAAAATTCAGAAATTTTAAAAAAGAAATATTTTAACAAAAATTTTCAGGAAGCAATTTCGGGTGTTATTAATTTAGAATAGAAGATGATTCATATAAGGTATT